>JAJUBA010000340.1:0-125634 GCA_029620275.1 Acrossocheilus wenchowensis
TGTATTTATATGACAAAGTTTCAATAGTGACATTTAAGCATACCATCAATGCTTATAAGTGCATACCACAGTATACTTTAACCATATTTCAAATACATTATGTTTGACATTAGTGGGTCAAAAAGCACTAATTGCATTTAATATCAATTTAAACTAGAATACATTACAATTTAATTGTAAATAGCATGCAATTAAGTGTCTTAAAACATTGCTTACTTGTACAGGTGCATCTCAATAAATTAGAATCTCGTGGAAAAGTTCACTTATTTCAGTAATTCAACTCAAATTGTGAAACTTGTGTATTAAATAAATTCAATGCACACAGACTGAAGTAGTTTAAGTCTTTGGTTCTTTTAATTGTGATGATTTTGGATTACATTTAATAAAAACCCACCAATTCACTATCTCAACCAATTAGAATGCTTCATATGACCATAAAAAAATTTTTTTTTAGTGAATTGTTGGCCTTCTGGAAAGTATGCAGCTCATCTGCATTTTTTGGTCTCTTGTTTCTCATTTTCCTCTTGACAATACCCCATAGATCCTCTATGGGGTTCAGGTCTGGTGAGTTTGCTGGCCAGTCAAGCACACCAACCCAACACCATGGTCATTTAATCAACTTTTGGTGCTTTTGGCAGTGTGGGCAGGTGCCAAATCCTGCTGGAAAATGAAATCAGCATCTTTAAAAAGCTGGTCAGCAGAAGGAAGCATGAAGTGCTCCAAAAGTTCTTGGTGCAGTGACTTTTGGTTTAAAAAAAAAAACACAATGAACCAACACCAGCAGATGATATTGCACCCCAAATCATCACAGACTGTGGAAACTTAACACTGGACTTCAAGCAACTTGGGCTATGAGCTTCTCCACCCTTCCTCCAGACTCTAGGACCTTGGTTTCCAAATGAAATACAAAACTTGCTCTCATCTGAAAAGAGGACTTTGGACCACTGGGCAACAGTCCAGTTCTTCTTCTCCTTAGCCCAGGTAAGACACCTCTGACGTTGTCTGTGGTTCAGGAGTGGCTTAACAAGAGGAATACGACAACTGTAGCCAAATTCCTTGACACGTCTGTGTGTGGTGGCTCTTGATGCCTTGACCCCAGCCTCAGTCCATTCCTTGTGAAGTTCACCCAAATTCTTGAATCGATTTTGCTTGACAATCCTCATAAGGCTGCAGTTCTCTCGGTTGGTTGTGCATCTTTTTCTTCCACACTTTTTCCTTCCGCTCAACTTTCTGTTAACATGCTTGGATACAGCACTCTGTGAACAGCCAGCTTCTTTGGCAATGAATGTTTGTGGCTTACCCTCCTTGTGAAGGGTGTCAATGATTGTCTTCTGGACAACTCTCAGATCAGCAGTCTTCCCCATGATTGTGCCTAATGAACCAAACCGAGAGACCATTTTGAAGGTTCAGGTAACCTTTGCAGGTGTTTTGAATTGATTAGCTGATTGGCATGTCACCATATTTTAATTTGTTGAGATGGTGAATTGGTGGGTTTTTGTTAAATGTGAGCCAAAATCATCACAATTAAAAGAACCAAAGACTTAAACTACTTCAGTCTGTGTGCATTGAATTTATTTAATACACAAGTTTCACAATTTGAGTTGAATTATTGAAATAAATGAACTTTTCCACAACATTCTAATTTATTGAGATGCACCTGTAAAGGCTAAGTATATTCTATTAAATTATTAATTATTCCATAATAAATACATTTTTCACAACAGATGACCCACTACTGACCTCTTCTAAAACCTGGATTACTACACATTCCCGTTTTATATTAAACCCAAGATATCTACACTATGAGACCAGATTAGTAGATTTTTCCATTATGGTCAAAATTTGGAACAGCTGATCTGAGACTACTTCCTATCTTTATCCTAATTCCAGTTCGTCATTCCAAACCAGTCGTTCCCTTCCCCCAGCCACGCCTCTGGAAAGTTAGAGATCAAGCCAAATGTCTTTGCTGATCCTGCCCTCCCATATCACCTCAGCACGGCAATGACGCCTGATGATGTCAAACACTGCCCACACGTGGAGTCGAGCGTGTGCCCGTGCGGCCGGCCATACAACGTAAAATGATGCTAAACGCACAAGGCATGTATGTTTTAACATTGAAGACCATTCACGTGCACAAATGCTCGCTGTCATAGGATTACATTGGAGAAACACACATCAGCGCACACACACAGCAGGATTACCAACACAGTTCCACACAGACATAGCAAGATTACAGAGACACATACAACCCCCTCTTCTTCCCCAACACAGGATACAGACTGCTGGATTAGAGAGGCACAGATTCACATAGAGGGAAATTACAATACAGTGCATGTCAAAAACTCTCTGTTCAGGATAAAAACACAAGCATGCACTAATAATATCTTAATTATATAGCTAAACGTGCTAAACACACATCTGTATCTGATCCAGATGCTGATTTTAGGTACAAAATGGTCAATTTGGTTGCTTGAGTGACAGATGCAATGTGACATGACAGCAAATGTGATTCTGAAAGACAAGGTGATGAGGTTTAATTGGCACCGATGGATCGATCAGCCTCTGTTGGACTGCTCTCATTTAGATACCAAATAGCATCCTTGCATGAACAGAAAGAAGACACATACACACCATCAACATTACCCACTTCATGTGCACACACGCGCACGCACAAACACACCGTCACAGAATAACCTCACTAATCTTCCCTCAATGGTTTAAAGCCGCTGAAGAAGCTTAATAATTTAAGAGGAAAACAGCATCAGTGCTTTTAAGGACATATGCACAGAGATTAGCCCCCTTGCTCCACACTGGACAACAAAGGACACCTTTTCGCATGACTGAACTGATGATGTAAAATGCATTTGGATATCAATATGATAAAGCAGAGCGGCCGATAGACCGATGGAACAGAGTTGTTCTGTGTGAGGGTCCATTTGTGGAAAAAAAGGAGACGATTGCTTTGCACTATACATATGTCCACACAGTCATTGCTCAAACGAAATGAAATTCTGCCATAATATTCAACCTCATGTTGTTCCAAACCTGTATGACTTTCTTTCTTGTGCTGAACACAAAAGAAGATATTTAGAATAATATTGAAAACCAAAATTATTTTTTTTTTTTATCAATACAAAGGGAGTCAAAGAGAACCCGAATCAGTTTTACTACCAACATTCTTCAAAATATCTTCTTTTGTGTTCAGCATAAGAAACAAAGTCATACAGGTTTGGAACAACATGAGGTTGAATAAATGTAATTTATTTTTATTTTTTGTTGAACTATCCTTTTGAGATAAATTAATATATGCTGATCTGTGTCCTCATTGTTTACGTCATCTTGTTCTGTCATTTTTGGAAGGCTGTTTGCAACAATGATGGCATTGTTCTTGTGCCAAATCCACAATGTTTGTTTCTAAAAGTTTATGACAAAGCACATAAATGAAACACGTACTATAGATTAATTGAAGTTTATAGAACAGATGTTTTAGATGTTTTAAAAGTTTTAGGAAACTCATTATTAAAAATTAATTTTTTTTAATTAAAAATAAAAAATTTCAAATTGTTTGCCTGCACTGCAAAAAAAAAAAAAAAAAAAAAAATATTTTTTTTTTATATATATATAAGTTTAAAAATGGTTTTACAGAACTGAACTTAAATTTAAGATATATTATTAATTTATTGATTAGTATAGAAAATAACAAAGTCATGCCCTGGTAGATTTATTACAGCTTTTCAACATATACAGTAGTGAGGAAATTATTAACAGATGTTTACCAATTTACAGGTTTTTACAGTTGCATTTTACAGTCTTTTAAAATTAAAAATATTTTTACAGTGCGGATAACTGTAAAATGTGTTGCAGAATGTTCACTGAGAGCAGAAACTTATGAAGAATAAAACTGAGCTGAATGGACGATGGGAGGATGACACAAACAGGTGATAATGTGGCAGTCTTGGCCTAATGGTTAAAGAGTCAGCCTTGTAACCCAAAGGATTGTAGGTGGGGGGAGTGAGTGACCAGCGCTCTCTTCCACCTTCAGTACCACGACTGAGGTGAGACCCTTGAGCAAGGCACCGAACCTCCAACTGCTCCACGGGCACCGCAGCAAAAATGGATGCCTGTGTGTTCACTACTCACTGTTCACTGCTGTGTGTGTGTGTGTGTGTGCACTTGGATGGGTTAAATGCAGAGCACAAATTCCGAGTATGGGACACCATACTTGGCCACACGTCACTTTCACTTTCACTTAATAAAACAAAGATGATACAGTAGACAGAAAAATGTATTGTATAAAGCAGTCAGCACTTTTTTTTGACACAGAGGGACTGCCATACTTCCTCCACACTTTCCAGCTTTTTAAATGCATCTGACAGTTTTATGCAATAACTGCTTGGCAGACTTGGTCTGCATTTAAGCATCGTAAGCTTAAGTAAATTCATAAAATCTCACAATGTTTTGACAAATGCAGCCATGAACATTAACTGGGCCACCTCTCTGTCATCCAATTAGTTGACGAATTGTATATTGACCCTTCATCCTGACAGGACTTGTTGACTGATTCTTCATTAGGGAAGGAGCCCCCTCTATTATTAATAGTTTAGCAGAAGCTTGTAAAGGTCAAGAGCATTAGTTGAGATTTCAAATATGCTGCATGAAGATCTGGGTTGGATAAAAGCAGCTGTTTATTTATCTAAGAGTGTTGTATTTACTTGATGAATACAGGCCTTAGTAAATCAAGTAGTCAAGAACTGCCTCTGAGTTGTGACAAGTCATTCTTGAGAAGTGGGACAAAACAGGGTGCAAAATTGAAAAAATAAATAAATAAAACCTTGTACTCAGACAAATGAAACTACATTTATGTATGTTATATGTACTAAGCTACTAAGCTATGCTTTAATACAACCTCCCACCTTTTCTCTTTTTTTTTTTAACAAAATGTGCTTTTTACCTTGGACTGTGTAATATAATTTTAACTTTATCTTTAACAGCATTCAAGATGTTTTTAACATTTCAAAACACATTCTCATGTTAGCAGACAGATTACACTTTCACATGTGACCAACAATTCCACAACAAATATAAAATATCATAATGAAATATTATCTAAATATGTAACTGCCGGAGGTGACACATCTGATGGTGGTGACGAAAACTTGAATTTGTAGTCATTTTAACTATCAAATACATTGAATCAATCAATTACTGTATTAAAACAAACTAGTGCTGTCAAACGATTAATCGCGATTAATCGCATTCAAAATAAAGGTTTTCGTTTACATAATATATGTTTGTGTACTGTGTATATTTATTATGTTATATAAATACACACATGCATGTATATGTTTAAGAAAAATATGTTATTTTTTATATTTAAATGTATTTATAAATAATATAAATTATATGAATATACATATTTTCACGTAAATACATATAAATATTTTCAAAATATATACATGCATGTGTGTGTGTGTGTGTGTTGTTTATATATGCATAATACATATACACAGTATGTAAACAAAAACTTTTATTTTGGATGCGATTAATTGTTTGACAGTACTAAAACAAACACAACAATTAGTGAGCATTTTATTGTTTATAAAGCTTTTATTCAAGAGTCACATTTAACTAAGTATTGACATCTGACGGTGTTGAGAAATTTGGCATTTCTTTCACAAAACAAATGGAGTTCATGTAGTAGCCATTTTGTTTTCTCTGTTGATGCTAGATGCTATTAGAGCCTGCTTCAGGAGAATAAAATGATCTATTTCAAATAATTTCCTCAAAAATTGGAAGATGGTGTTTACATATCATGGATGTGAGACAGGAAATATTAACATTAGGTAAATATTAACACTGATGCAGAGGAGGACTGTAGCAAGGGGGTCCTTTAGAGTGACAGCTGCCCCTGATATTCCCTGATTTTATTAGATTTTAATAAATGTCTGATGCCGGTATTGACAAAAAGTGGGGACACAACTTTGAAACCTTATGAAACATGCACATGTCACTGAAAAACAACCTTGCTTTACTATGAGATATTATTAAGTGTTACTTTTGATAAAACAAGGTCTTTTTCCTCATTAAAAAAAACATTTTTGTCCATGTTATAGCATAAGAATGATTGAACCCTTCTCTGTTGACACACTGTTTCAGATATAGTGAAAAGACAATGAGTGTCATAGATTTCACATAATAATGATAAAATTAAATTGAAGGGGATAATTGTGTTTATTTTTTAAACCTGATAGCAGTTACAATTGCCGGAGATGTTTTGTCCCATGTCTCAAGAATGACTTTTCACACACCAAATTATTCTTATAACTAAACACAACCTATACCTCTTCTAATATACCTACTCTATGTTTGTCGGCTTAGACATCCCATTTATCACCGTTACCGATGGGTGGAACACGTTGGTTTGTTTCAATGTTTGCTTCAATGATTTCAATGAAACAAAAGTTGTCTTCCTCCAGGTGGCGCATTGCTGCTTAGAAAAGCGCGAATGTATTCAAATTTGAAGACGTTTTAATTGGATACATTTGTACACTAAAAATAACAGTTTAAACCTCTAAATTTGTTAACACTGAGATGGAAAACTTAGCCGCGATCTCTCTTTTAAACGATTCTTAAAATCCTCATCTAGTAATCACAAACGACTCTGATTGTTCAGTTCTGAAAGCGCTGAGAAAAGTAACAGCTGGCACGTGAACGTATTGCCTCGCGGTGCCTGTTATTTTTCTCAGCGCTGTTCGGGATAGACCAATAACAGATGTTTTATGATTCTTTAATCTAAATCTGGACAATACTTCGAAAATAATAATGACACTCAGAGACTTTAATATTACACATAGAAGAGCTAAAAATTATTATTATATTTATTAAAGACACCCTTCTGTCTAATAAGCCACGCCCCCATTTAATTTTCTTTGGTCTTTGGTTTGGTCTTTAAGCCTAGTCAGTAGCCATAAAAAGATGTCGTTAATGCGTTTGAGTTTAATGTTCCAGTCAATTAATCATTCTGTTTAAGTCAAAACCAAATTTGTATTTTAAGAAATATTTTATATGCATTTTAAGGACGCAAATTCACTCTTTCAAAATAAGGGCACTTAGTAGGCAGCCTATCCAGGCTGTGCTCGCACGGCGCCATTTTCCCTGGGAGGGTATGATAACAGAATCACACTGCCAACGTGCACTATTAAGGGCCCTAGAAATCTGTTTTACGAAGTGATATGAAATATGGATTCGGCGTCGACCAGCTCTAAACTCATCTATAAAAGTAAGTCGTTCGTTTTTGCGCGAAAGTAATTAGTAATCTGAGCATTAAGCTAACTGACTGGCTGTTTTGTGCACTAGTGTCTACTGAGGATATACAAAACTGATACAGCTGCGGTCGAGCAACTCAGCGCTTTTTGACGGGAGGAAAAATTCGTCTAAAACAGCCTGGAGGTGAGATTTGTAATCTTAAAATTAGCCTTTGATTTCTCACAACCTGTGTTTAGATTCAAAGTTATTATTTTGCTTATTTTTTTAGTGCAATACTCAGAGAAATGGGGCTCGAGGAAAAGATGACAACTGAGCAGATTGCCAAAAAGTGGGAAAACCTAAAGGCAAGATATAAGGTTGGTCTCACTGCTAATTGTGTTTTCAAATGCCAACTTTCACACAACATATTCAACAGTTTAAAGCATTTCACACTTCATTACAAGGATGCAAAATATCCTCCCACTGGTGTGGAGAAGAACCCCACCTGCTGGAAATGGTTTAATCTCATGGACGATGCTCTGGGTGAAGAGTTTGATGAAAAGATCAGCCAGCAAGTGATCACATCAGAAGCTAACAATGATAATACACCGCATCCTAGTAAGAGGCTACGCCAGATTAAAGTCGGAGGGGAAATTTTGGAATTCCTGGAAGAGGAAGGAACTTCGATGAATGTGCCGCCGGCCTCCAGACCGCATGTGGTTAAGCGGGAAAGACAAAAAGGCAAGCACGACAGAAAGTCACTCGTTGGACATCATGAGAACCAAACTTCAAAGAGAAAGACAGCTTCTAGAAAAGGAGCTCGGAGGCCTGGACAGAGAAAAAGCCCTTCTAGAGCGAGAAAGGGCCCTTGCCGATCGGGAAAGAGCGGCGCTTCAGCGGGACAGAGCCCAGGTAGAGAAGGACAAAGCTGCAGTTAACAGAGACAAAGCATCTTTGGAACAGGACAGAGCCCGACTGCTGAAGGACAGAGAAGCTTTGACGAGGGACAGAGTGGCCCTTGAAAGAGACAGAAAGTCGGCGCATATCACGAATCATGTGAAACGCAGTTCAGGATGCAACGGGCTGGACTGTCCACACGAAAAGAACAGAGAAAGATTAATATTCTTACTAGAAAGGGTGATTGAAAAAATCTGAAGCAGGTCTGAGAAGAGGGCAAACCTCAGGGAAAAACAGATACTGCGATGAGTTAATGGGATTGTCTGAACAAACTTTGGGTTGTTGTCTGAAAATATATTTAAATGGAAAAATTAAAATTATTAATTTTTTTTTTTTTGTATTTTTCAATCCAAACTCGAATGCATTTATCGAATGCACACAATCTATAATGGGTTCCACATACATTAAGAGAGTGCAAAAGGGCCCCTAAACTAAAATATTTTTGAGATTTGTTTACTGATTTGTAAACGTTGAAAGACACATGGAGTGTGTTGTTTTATTACTCAAATGATGTACAATAACAGTATCTGTAAGTAAAGTATACCATTTGTGCCACACAATAAATGTCAAAACAAGATTCATGGTCCACCTTTTTGTCATTCAGCTGCTGTTTAATGACAGGTTCTATTGTAGAGACCGCGTACCCCATACAGAGTCACAAAAGGTAATGTGTGTTCAACAAACAGTATCTTTCATGTAGTCATTAATCTTGCTTCATTTTATAGTCAAGACTTTATGGTTTATGTCTTTACATGTTTGTGGCTTTCACAAATAAATCCATACTGAAAAATATACACCAGAGAAAATTAACTTCACTTTTGTTAACAAAACAAATAAAAATAAAACAATGTATATTATTATCATATATTTGTATAATAAGTAAGCAATAAATATTGCAGATACAAATTTGTAATGAAATCTATTTTTAAATGGGTGTAAATCAAAAAATAATTTTTAGAAAAATCTTTTAATCATTGTTATTTTAGTATTATTCATATGCTATATTTTTTTATTATTAAAAAAAAAAATACTATTTAGGTTTAACTTATTTCCAGTAATTTTATTTTTATTTAGTTTACATTTTTAATCCAATGTTTGTGTTGTATTTTATTTTCAGCTTTATTTCAAAATACTTTTGTTTGTGCTGTGGATTAGAGGATTCAGCATTTTTAATGACTCGATTTATTATCAAACATGTAGATATACAGGTGCATCTCAATAAATTAGAATGTCGTGGAAAAGTTCATTTATTTCAGTAATTCAACTCAAATTGTGAAACTCGTGTATTAAATAAATTCAATACACACAGACTGAAATAGTTTAAGTCTTTGGTTCTTTTAATTGTGATGATTTTGGCTCACATTTAACAAAAACCCACCAATTCACTCTCAACTAATTAGAATATGGTGACATGCCAATCAGCTAATCAACTCAAAACACCTGCAAAGGTTTCCTGAGCCTTCAAAATGGTCTCTCAGGCTGCATTTAGCCTACACTGCAGGTCTTGATGACCAATTCCGATTTTGTGACTATATCCGATGTTTTTGGACGACGTGCTTACATTTCTTTTAAAAGTGACCCGTATTTCATGTGTGCATTTTACACTGCACTTAGTGAAACAAGCCAAAAATAGCATATATGACATCACAAATCAATTTGAAAAGTACATTGAGTTTAATTTATTGACATGGAATTCATATAGAAACGTTTTACATCTATACATCAAAATAATTATATATCCTACAAATTCTTCAGGACAGTGATGTATGCAGCTCCGTTGAAAGCTTGCGAGTGAAATAATACTCAGGTGGTAGATATTGTTAAGCATGTCACATCCTCTGTATTTTTTTTTAGTAATTAAAACCAAATGCGTTCATCAGTGATTGTATATCAAGGGCAGGGACATGTTTGTGTGCATTTTATTTTGTGGTTTCAATGGAATGAACGGGACTGAAGCGCTCGTCCGTGCACGAGCCGTAACTGACAACAGCGGCAATAACGAGCACTCAGCGTGATTTCAAAAGCAACACATTTCACATTTTTTTTCCTGCTTAAAAAAGTCGTGGCCATATCCGATCTGTGCCACATGGGAGGAAAAAATCGGAATTAGGTCACTTGAATCATGCAGTGTAAATGCGGCCTCAGTTTGGTTCACTAGGCTACACAATCATGGGGAAAACTGCTGATCTGACAGTTGTCCAGAAGACAATCATTGACACCCTTCACAAGGAGGGTAAGCCACAAACATTCATTGCCAAAGAAGCTGGTTGTTCACAGAGTGCTGTATCTAAGCATGTTAACAGAAAGTTGAGTGGAAGGAAAAAGTGTGGAAGAAAAAGATGCACAACCAACCGAGAGAACCGCAGCCTTATGAGGATTGTCAAGCAAAATTGATTCAAGAATTTGGGTGAACTTCAAAGAATGGACTGAGGCTGGGGTCAAGGCATCAAAAGTCACCACACACAGACGTGTCAAGGAATTTGGCTACAGTTGTCCTCTCCTGAACCACAGACAATGTCAGAGGCGTCTTACCTGGGCTAAGGAGAAGAAGAACTGGACTGTTGCCCAGTGGTCCAAAGTCCTCTTTTCAGATGAGAGCAAGTTTTGTATTTCATTTGGAAACCAAGGTCCTAGAGTCTGGAGGAAGGGTGGAGAAGCTCATAGCCCAAGTTGCTTGAAGTCCAGTGTTAAGTTTGGGGTGCAATGTCATCTGCTGGTGTTGGTCCATTGTGTTTTTTGAAAACCAAAGTCACTGCACCCGTTTACCAAGAAATTTTGGCGCACTTCATGCTTCCTTCTGCTGACCAACTTTTTAAAGATGCTGATTTCATTTTCCAGCAGGATTTGGCACCTGCCCACACTGCCAAAAGTTGGTTAAATGACCATGGTGTTGTGTGCTTGACTGGCCAGCAAACTCACCAGACCTGAACCCCACAGAGGATCTATGAGGTATTGTCAAGTGGAAAATGAGAAACAAGAGACCAAAAAATGCAGATGAGCTGAAGGCCACTGTCAAAGAAACCTGGGCTTCCACACCACCTCAGCAGTGCCACAAACTGATCACCTCCATGCCACGCCGCATTGAGGCAGTAATTAAAGCAAAAGGAGCCCCTACCAAGTATTGAGTACATATACAGTAAATGAACATACTTTCCAGAAGGCCAACAATTGACTAAAAATGTTTTTTTTATTGGTTTTATGAAATATTCTAATTTGTTGAGATAGTGAATTGGTGGGTTTTTGTTAAATGTGAGCCAAAATCATCACAATTAAAAGAACCAAAGACTTAAACTACTTCAGTCTGTGTGCATTGAATTGATTTAATACACGAGTTTCATAATTTGAGTTGAATTACTGAAATAAATGAACTCTTCCACGACGTTGTAATTTATGCACCTGTATAATCTATAACTAAAGATGAAAATGAATTGATGCTTATTTTAGTGAGTTAATTTTCATGCAGTATACCTGAGAGCTGTTTTTCTCCTGACCGCTAGAGGGAAATGATCTAATACCATTGGTCCGTCTGTTAGAAACTGCAAAAGCTGTGAAGAAGTGCTGTCTGCAATAGAGACGCAAACGGTTGTTGAAGAAGTGAAAGAAAACAATAATATTCATGGTATTACTGTATATTCATAAGAGGAGTTTGGCCGCCTCTCTCCCTTTAAGAAATGGCGCAACCATCTCAACAGTGTGAGTGTCATTGTGTAAAGCTGCACTGTGTGCACGCATGCAAAACTTTCGCACATTACCTTAACTCTCTTTTATATGAGTTTATATAGAATTCACAGTGGATTTAAAATCGGGTTAATGCACTTGTTATGTGCAGCTGCTTTCGGTTAATAAATAAGGATTTGTTACTATTATTTCAGACTGACAGTTGTCAGTGTTTATGGTGTGGTTTGACTGGGCGGTTTGTTTTGCATATATAAAATCACATGTTACAGCAGCACCAAAGCTACAGTGAATTCATGCCGGACTGTCCTCTGCACCGCTGCTCTCTTTCAGGGTCTCACAAGGACACCGAGACACTGATCAGGTGGCGCATGGCCCATGGCTATTTATTCTCAGGCTGGAGGAACACATGCAGAAATGGCTGGGAGTATGTACTCATTGTGATTCATGTGTAATTCATTTTACATCTGCACTACATGTTGTTTGTATCCAATTATATAAGTGTAATTGTTTGTTGTTGCTATTGTTTTACAGTAGAGAACTCATAATGAAGGGGTTTTTAAACTTTTAATATCAGGACCCCCATTTATGCTGACCCCATTTCTAATATATAATGACAGATTATTCATATATGATGATCCATGTATACTATGTAATCTGTAATAAAAATGTTGGTATCTAATTATATTATTATTTATTTTAATGATTGGCTTTATTATAATTGAATATATTTATATAAAGAATGTATACTTTTGTATAATAATATTTTATAATATTATTTTGAAAATATTTGGTTGCTATTTAGTTATATTTAGATATATTTAATTCTGTATTTTATACCTACTTAAAAACTTTAATTAAAGTCAGAACTTTAATTAAATAAGTAATTTAAATAAAAATTAAATAATTAAATAATTTGGGTTTTATATATATATATATATATAATATATATATTATATATATATATATATATAAATTATTTTTTTTACACTAAATAGAAATACAAAGAAGATGTAAAGAGAATATTTCACTACAGCATCCAACAAGTAAGATAAAGGTTGCAATGGCAAGGAGAAACTCGGATAAATAATAAAATAAACATCCAAATAATAGTAGAATGAATTCATTATTTCCTAGTAGTTTTTGAAATTAATGTTTTAAAATATTAATTCCATAATTATATAAAAATATACAAAAAATTAAACTTAATAATATAAAAATTGAAAACATTTAATAAATATCTTAAGGAAACACATTATAAGAGTTTTGTAAAATATAAATAAATAAATAAATAAGTAGACAAAATAAAATAATACATAAATAAATCTCAGTTTCACTGACATGGGTGTCAACCAAACTTTATGTAGCCCCCTAGGGGTCATCAATTTTAAAACCCAAGGATTTCCTTATTTATGAGCAGTTTTCAAAGAGAAAGTCACAAAGTATGTTTTTTTTTTTTTTTTTTTTGTAGGCTATTCATACAAGAAACAAAACCCAACCTGGATGGAAATATTACTTCTCAAAGAGCTAAACGAAAGTGGGAGAATTTAAAATGCAAATACAAGGTAAGATGGACACCTAGAATCTGTCTTTATTTTCAATTATAATTATTTACTTGTTTAGCTGCACACCATGCTTTATGTTCTTCAGAAAATAAAAATCTTAGAAGATGTAGTTTTCTCTACCTTTAACCCCTAGGTTTTAAAAGCTCTCGCAAAAGACGTTGAAACAGTTAAACCAGAATCCTGGCGGTGGTTCAGACTCATGGAGAAGGCCGTAGATGGCGATCCCACTGACACAGACCCTCCTAAACCAACCTTACTGACCAACCTGGCCGATGAGTCCGAATGTGCAGCCCAGCCCAGCAAGAAGATGTATCAAGTAGAAATGGGGAGTGATATTCTGGAATTACTTACACATTCAGTAATCGAGGTCAATACTCAAACGACGGTAGCTGATGGAGGACCCTCATCGGATACATCAGAAAGTGTGAAAGGGAGACCCGTGGAAAAAAGCCCTCCAGAGACACAAGATGAGCTGCACTTCGAAAGAGCCAAACTCAAACGAGAGCGACAGCTGCTGGAGAAGGAGCACGCAGACCTGGACCGAGAGCGAGTGCTGCTGGAGCGCGAGAAGGCTGTCGCAGAAAGGGAGAAGACCGCATTGGAGAGAGACAGAGCGCAGCTGGAAAAGGACAGAGCTGCGATTGACCGGGAAAGAGCCTCACTGGAACAGGACAGAGCGAGACTGGAGCGGGACAGAGCGGCCCTTGAAAGAGACAGAGAGACTTTCACCGCAATAGCTCTTGGGACAAATGGCACAGGACACACTGAACCAGACTCCCCATATGCCGAGGACAGAAAAAGATTAATATTTTTGTTCGAAAAACTAATCGAGAGATTTTGAAATCACTGAAAACTGTCAGTGTTGCTTGTTCTGAGGGTATTTAAAATAATAGTGTACATAAATTAAAGCATTTCAATGTTAAGCTGCCCCTCTCAAGAAACATTTCTGAGGAGAGGAAATGTGTCCCAGAGCTGTAGTTCTAGAGTTCATTGTAGTTCAGTACAATACATATTGAATAATTCATGTTAAGTTCATTCCCCCTTATTTTCAGGTCCATGGATGCATTGAGATTAAAGTTATTGTTTCAGTCTTTTGTCTTTCATATTATTTAGTGCCTTAAAAAATTTAGACTCACCCTTGTTTCTTTTTGGACGACCAAGAGTTATTATATTAACATACTTATTATTATAATAACATTACCATAATATATTAATGATTTCAAATAATACATAGGAACTATGAAATGAGTCAACTATAAATGTGGAAGGCTCATGGAGTGACTCATTTTGAGCATAGAAATGAAAAGGTGCAGTCACATTTACTGCTTTTCTGCAAATTTTAAAGGGCGAAATATGGTTATTTCCATATGATTGTGAAATTTCCTTATGCAGATTTTGCCTACAGGTTCAAGTTTGTCATGCAGATTTGGAGAACTGACCAATAGAAAGCTGCTTGGTTTGAAAATGACGTCTGTGAGCTGTGCTTTATATTATTAACAAAAAAAAAGACATTTTTGTTGTGCACGTTTTTTGCTGACACAGTGTTCTAAACATACGGTGCTATCACAGATAGTCGCAATGGAGAAAAAAACTTTTTAAATAATATGTTGAGGTTGTAGATCTACAGTATTTTTAATAAATATTATATTATAATAACTTGTGCTGCAACCCATAAACCAAGGGAGAGCTTTTTTTTTCTTTATGGAAATGATTTACCGAAACTGCACTGCAGGTTTGTATTAAACATCAAATGCTAATATCTTTTTTTAGACTTTGCAAGTCAGCTCTGTGGTCACTGCTTCCTCATTCAGGTCTCTTAAATATCTTCATAGATAAAATATACAGCACAGCGATTATATTTAATTAATTTACTCATGGTGGAATCTGGTTCTGTTAAACTGCTAAAAATGGACTTTAAGAGAATAATTGTTTTCCAAGTGTGATATAAGTGTTATAAAATTATTATTATTATTATTTTTAAACTAATCAAAACATGCACATGTATAGTGGGCATACAAATCAGCTACTTTCCATAAAAATTCTGCCAAAATCACAGTATATTTGCATTCTGTTCTTCCCTTGCTTTTTTCTGAACTTATGGTCAGTTCAAGTGCTGACTACTTCCTTTTTGTAAAGCTAATTTCTGCTTATGGTTAAGTATTGTTGTCTGACCCCCTAACCCCCCCCCCCCCCCCCCTCCAAACCACAAGCAGTATAAAACCTATATAAGGTTCATGGTATGCATTTGACACTCATTTGCCAGGAATTCTGTAGTCTGAGGATTTCAGAGCAAGCTTTAATTGATTCTGATATATTTTACTCAAATCTTGAGTTCTCATCTAAACATTCTAAAAGACAGCACTATATATATATATATACATAACCTTTTTATATAATAAGAAATTTAGGATCCTTCTGTGAGATTTATTTCATTTCAGTCATGGACAGCTCACCAGAAATACTGGATTTCGACTCTTCGGATGAAAATGGGTAAGGAAAACTTAAACATAATTTTAAAAACATATATTCAGCAACGGACAAATCACAGATAAAATTTACCTACAAATCATCAACTTCTCATTTTATAGAAATACAGTCTAACTGTTGAATGTGTGTTTTTTAAGTCCCGAGACCACTGGAATATTTCTGCAGCATTGGGAAGCACAGGTTCGGCCCTATATTGAGATGATTGACTTCATGAGGCGGATCGGCATTGAGAAGGAACTTGCACTGCCGGCCATCGCAGTGGTGGGAGACCAGAGCTCAGGGAAAAGCTCTGTTTTAGAGGCACTATCAGGAGTTGCTTTACCTCGTGGGAGTGGTACGTTGTACACCTACAATACATTATTCATTTATATATATATATATATATATATAGCCTATATATATATATATATATTAATATTAATATGGTCCATTCAGGTATTGTCACCCGCTGTCCACTGGAGCTTAAACTCAGAAAACTTAATAATGGGAGCGGCTGGACTGCTGTAATCTCCTACAATGAAGTGCGTGAGACGTTTCATGAACCTGCACAAGTTGAAAGTTATGTCAGAAGAGGTGAGGCTGTATATAAAGCTAAATATCTAAATAATAATTGTAATACATAACAGGATATACAGTATGACAGTTTATATCAGTTCTCATTAGTTAAAATATTACTTGCATGATAAATGAAGGTCGATTAAGTATGTTTGTCTTTTACAGCACAGGATATGCTTGCCGGAGACGGAGTAGGAATCTGCGACGATCTCATCAGTTTGGAGATCTCATCGCCTGATGTGTGTGACCTCACACTGATCGATCTGCCTGGAATAACAAGAGTACCTGTGAAAGGACAACCGGAAGACATTGGAGACCAGGTGAGAAGAAAATACTGAATAATTGTGAATAATCTCATATATTTATTTGCATTCAGTTCATTTCTGTGCAAATTCTGCAAAAGCAAAATAAATTGTTTGCACAAAACTGAATTAAAAATTCAATTTGAAATTTTAAAATAACATTTAAGAAAGGATTTAATAAAATGTAAAATAAAGTAAAGCAATAAGCCCCGTGAAGCCGTGGTTTACAGTGAATTTATAACAGCTAAGGGGCGTTGTTAGTTTTATAATAATATATTGATACTTTCAAGTTGATATCTGGATGGCACTTGAATTAAACCTGCAACGTGATTTCACGTGCATAATAATGTTGCATGCTACAGTTTATAATGTGTAATCAATGCCTCTGATTAATTGCAGATTCGACGCCTGATATTGAAATTCATTTCCAAAAAAGAAACCATCAATTTGGTTGTTGTTCCCTGCAATGTTGACATCGCAACCACGGAAGCACTTAGAATGGCTCAGGGTGTTGATCCAGATGGCTTAAGGACTTTAGGTATAACTTTTCATCTTAATTTTCATATTAGAGCATGCAGCAGAGCAATTTCATTCATATCTATTCAAAAACTTTTTTATTGCTTCAGCAATATTGACAAAGCCAGACCTGATAGATAAAGGAGCAGAGGCCGACATCTTACAAGTACTGCAGGGTAAGGTGGTTCCTCTCAAGAAGGGCTTCACCATTGTCCGATGCAGAGGCCAGAGTGACATCAATGATAATGTTTCTCTGGTTGAAGCCACAAGACAGGAAAAAGAGTTTTTCGCCAAAAACACACACTTCAGGTATTGAATTAGTAGAAATTATACATATTCAACTATTTGCTATTTTATGTAATGCTCAAAGACATTTAAGAGTGTTCCTGTCTCCACCAGTTATCTTCTTGAGGAGCAGAGGGCCACAATACCCTGCCTTTCCACCAGACTCACTAAAGAGCTGGTCCAACATATCAAGGCAAGTGTAAACATGATGAAATATTCCCAAACTTACTCTAAACACTAAACTCATGAGTTATTCCTTATTTTACAGTCTTCACTTCCATCTCTAAGCGATCAAATTCATATCCACTTGTCTGCAGTGAGAATTGAGCTTAAGAATTATGCTGATGGTCCTCCTTTAGAACCTGAGCGAATGGGGCCTTATCTCAGCAAGGTAATTCATTACTTATATTGTCCAATATCTGAAACTAGCCTGAATGAAATGCACACACTTGAACTTACTTTTGCTTCTCTGTATATGTAGAAAATCTTGGAGTTCAGCGATCAGATAAGCGAGTTGTGTAGAACAGGGGAATCAGACGATGGAAACCTCTATTCGTACCTTCGACCAGTGTTCAAGCAATGGGAATGTCATCTGAGTATCTCCAAAGCATCATGTATGTAATATAGATACATAACAATCTTGGTATGATTGAACACAATGTACAATACACTACAAAGGTACAGTTCACCCAAATATGACATTCTGTCATCATTTACTCACCTTTAGGTCGTTTCAAACCTGCATAATTAAGCGCGAATGAGGCTGTTATTGATACATAGACCAACAATATAATTATGAGCGAGAAACTGCTTTATACATTAGTCCAATGAGTAAGAAGTTAATATTGAGTAACTTATGTTTTTGGTATAATATAGCCAGTTACTGGCCAATCGTTATCTCCGTCAATGCACGACCGCTACGTCTCTTAGCAACACACACTAGTTCTGTTCCTTCCAGAATTATTATTTTATAATCGATTTACTCATAAAGACTTATCGCTTGTTGCCACCTACTGGAGTAATGTTGTACCTGCAGAAAGAGTCACTGGAAATTCTCCTTCACTAAAACAAAGACATACATTTTTTCTGGAATGACAAGTGAGGTGATAACTGCTTTATTTTGACATACAAGACTATCACTATTCACTTGTAACCTTATATTTTGAGATATTATTTGATTTTAGTCAGAGAGTCCGTGAAACAGATGACAGAAAAATATGACGAGGCCCATCGTGGGAGAGAACTGGTGACCTTCAGTGACTACTGTGTGTATGCAATGGTGAAGAAACATGTTGGAGACCTTAAACAACCTGCTATGGATACTTTGAAGCTCATCCGAGGTTGCTATTTGGACATTAACTTGCATTTCACTTATACGTGGATTTCATAAGACATGATTAATAATTACTGTTTTCATTTAATATCTTAGGTATTGTGCAGAAGGAGTTCAGGGTCATGTGTGAGCTGTGTTTCCCAAACTACCCTCATCTGAGACACATAATACTGGTAGGTTAAATTGACAATTGCTGATTACATTAAATAGACAATAAAATCTACATTTCATTTAACATTTTATTATTTCTGGTGTACATTCCTTTAGAACCATATTGACGACATTCAATCAA
Source organism: Acrossocheilus wenchowensis (assembly GCA_029620275.1). Taxonomy (NCBI): domain Eukaryota; kingdom Metazoa; phylum Chordata; class Actinopteri; order Cypriniformes; family Cyprinidae; genus Acrossocheilus; species Acrossocheilus wenchowensis. The sequence goes on from JAJUBA010000340.1 coordinate 19,213, forward strand.
AGCAAGAAAGCAAGGTGGAGAAGAGAATCCATGAGTACATTAACATGGAGAAACTAGTGTACACGCAGGATCCCATTTTTACCCAGAAAATTGTAGACTTCAAGTTTGTGGAAAAGCGACAGGAGTACGAGTCCATTAGTTTGGATACGGGAGAGAACGCAACCTCACCCCACAACTGTGCTGTTTTTGACACCAGGAGCTTGACGCCTGATAAACTGATCATCTACTACGAGGTTTAACTCCGTTCTAGATTTCAATGTGAAATGCTTTTGTTTTTGGTATTAAATGCACTGAAAACGTCCCACATGTTCTCTCAATCCATCAGATAGTGTATCAGCGTCTGGCTGACTACATTCCCATGGTGATCCTGCTATTCATACTGAAGGAAGCTGCCGTGATGCTGCGGGCTCATGCTATGGACCTGCGGGATGGAGCTGATGTTGTGAAGCTGCTCATGGAGGACACAGAAGCTGGACGGAAGAGAGCAGACATACACCAACGCATGGAGAGACTGCTCCTGGCACAAGAACGCATCAGTATATTCCTCTGAGACACAAGTTGCCTCTATTTTTGTCTTCTGCTTGATCACTAAAAGCATTTTAAAGTCTGCAGCAAAAGAAATATCAAAATCAAAGAACAAAAGTGTAGTTTGAGGGGGCTTGAGGAATCATATTGATTTTTTTAGGTTCAAGGTCAAGGTTCAGTTTAATCATGAATAATTATTTGAAATAATAAACCCTTAAACATAAGTGTGAACTAAGTGTATTTTGTAAATGACAAAACATTAGTGATAGTTTGCTTGTACCAAAAGTGCTTTTGAATAAAAAAATAAAAAATAAATAAATGTTTCAGCTTGTTACAGTGTCTTCTCCACCAACTACAATGTACATTTTAATAAAACAATATAATTCATAAATTCATTTGTTTTGATTTGTTTTTTCTTTACATATATGAAGTTAGGTTTTAGGTCTTTTAATTAATGTTATTGTTTTGCTGTAGTTAGTAGTTTTGTTTTAAAGGAAGTCATTTTTGGGAGGATATCAGTCCCCTCCAATGAGTTTGGACCTTACTGAACTGAAACCATTTCTCTCCATCCATACAAATGTAAGTACAATTGTGTATGCACTAAAAAGTATTTGGGAAAATCAAGTGTGCTTAGCAACTGACACAAGAGTCATAATTTCCCTTATATTCTATGTTAGAATATTTTATATTGTTTTAATATTAGTTGGTAACTACAGAAAATCATGATACTTTATACTAGATGGTGCTACTGGAGCCAAATAACTAAGTATATTTACTTTTATTATTTAAGGGTCGGCCTGTATGCTTTTTTTAAGGTAGCATGTTGTGTGAGCCAGAGAAAAACAGCACGTACACTGTAAAAAATAAAAAGTTGAGAAAACTTTAATGCTTAAGGCAACCAGCTTCAGCAGATTTTTGAGTTTTTCTTCTTGTATTCAGTTTATACAACAAAAAGCTGAGAAAACTCAAAAATCTCCTACAAAAATAAGTTGATCAAAAATCTGCTGAAGCTGGTTGCCTTAAACTTGTAAGTTTCTCTCTCTCTCTCTCTCTCTCTCTCTCTCTCTCTCTCTCTCTCTCTCTCTATATATACAGGTGCTGGTCATATAATTAGAATATCATCAAAAAGTTGATTTATTTCACTAATTCCATTCAAAAAGTGAAACTTGTATATTATATTCATTCATTACACACAGACTGATATATTTCAAATGTTTATTTCTTTTAATTTTGATGATTATAACTGACAACTAAGGAAAATCCCAAATTCAGTAGCTCAGAAAATTAGAATATTACTTAAGACCAATACAAAGAAAGGATTTTTAGAAATCTTGGTCAAGTGAAAAGTATGAAAATGAAAAGTATGAGCATGTACAGCACTCAATACTTAGTTGGGGCTCCTTTTGCCTGAATTACTGCAGCAATGCGGCGTGGCATGGAGTCGATCAGTCTGTGGCACTGCTCAGGTGTTATGAGAGCCCAGGTTGCTCTGATAGTGGCCTTCAGCTCATCTGCATTGTTGGGTCTGGCATATCGCATCTTCCTCTTCACAATACCCAATAGATTTTCTATGGGGTTAAGGTCTGGTAAGTTTGCTGGCCAATCAAGCACAGTAACACTATGGTCATTAAACCAGCTTTTGGTACCTTTGGCAGTGTGGGCAGGTGCCAAGTCCTGCTGGAAAATGAAATCAGCATCTCCATAAAGCTTGTCAACAGAAGGAAGCATGAAGTGCTCTAAAATTTCCTGGTAGATGGCTGCGTTGACTGTGGACATCAGAAAACACAGTGGACCAACACCAGCAGATGACATGGCAGCCTAAATCATCACAGACTGTGGAAACTTCACACTGGACTTCAAGCAACATGGATTCTGTGCCTCTCCACTCTTCCTCCAGGCTCTGGGACCTTGATTTCCAAATGAAATGCAAAATTTACTTTCATCTGAAAAGAGGACTTTGGACCACTGAGCATCAGTCCAGTTCTTTTTCTCCACAGCCCAGTTAAGATGCTTCTGATGTTGTCTCAGGTTTAGAAGTGGCTTGGTAGCCCTTTTCCTGAAGATGTCTGTGCGTGGTGACTCGTGATGCACTGACTCCAGCTTCAGTCCACTCCTTGTGAAGCTCTCACAAGTGTTTGAATCAGCTTTGCTTGACTGTATTCTCAAGCTTGCAGTCATCCCTGTTGCTTGTGCACCTTTTCCTACCCAAATTCTTCCTTCCAGTCAACTTTGCATTTAATATGCTTTGATACAGCACTCTGTAAACAGCCACACCTTTCAGTAATGACCCTCTGTGGCTTACCCTCTTTGTGAAGGCGTCAATGTTCGTCTTCTGGATCATTGCCAAGTCAGCTTCTCCATTATTGTGGTTTCAAATTACAAGAGATACCCGGAATTTATACCGTAGGGATGGCCATTAATTGAAAGTCAAATGTAAATATTCAAATTTTCTGAGATACTGAATTTGGGATTTTCCTTAGTTGTCAGTTATAATCATCAAAATTAAAAGAAATAAACTTTTGAACTTAAACAAACTTTTAAACTTTAGAAACAGAGTTGGGACACGCTTTGATCTCGCCGCCGTGCAGTCACGTGGTTCATGGAGCTCTCAATAGTTCCAAACAACTCCGCGCTGTCAATAGGTTTGAATGGGATTAATCGGGTCAGACAACAACAGCGGGTAGACTTGCAGCATTTTCCGGCGAATATTAACACAAAACGTCCATTGATTAATTCGTTTAATACACTGATAGTAGCATTTTGTCTGTGGAGTTTAATGCAAATAATATTAATGGGTTTTTCTTGTTTTAACTATGCAGGAGTAAAAACATAGAACAATGCAACACACAGGATAAGGCAGTTACATTTCTTTGTATTCTAAGTATAAATAGTGGAAACTGCTTAATAAAGATTGGAGAGATGAGGCATGACTTTGTGTTTTTGTGTTACACTTATTCCTGTGGATGTGCAGACCAATGATGAAATAAATTATGCTTATTTAAAGAGTATAAAATCTAAATAGTATGTAAAATGTGTTATTGTATTAATATATATTTATGGTCATAATTATTCACATTCTATATGTAACATAACAATATTATGTTAAAATATAAGATACAATATGCATACACAAGTGAATATCAAGAAATGGATATTAGAAATGGTTTTATCCATTTTCAAAAAACATCTAAAGACATCTTTTTCACCACCATCTGACCAATTTATACTAGACTACCTATTCTATTCTATTCTATTCTATTCTATTTATTTACATTTATTAAAAAAAATCATTGCTATGTGAACTGTGCTAGACTAACTGAGACTTGTCACAGCACTTGTATTTTGTTGCTCTTTCGTTGGTCTGTTTGCTTCTACATTGTAAGTCGCTTTGGATAAAAGCGTCTGCTAAATGACTAAATGTAAATTAAAATAAATGTAAATTTAAGTTTTGCAAATAGCCTACTTCAAAATAAAAAAGGCAACCAACTGTATTCATCAAAATATTTTATTATATAATATATACAGGGAGAGGGCAAATTGTGTTCCTTGGCAGTCTTTATAGAAACTCATTTGACATCCTAAAGGGATGAGTTCAATCCAGGTGTGCTTTGTAGGCCATCTCAAGAGGTCTTCGATGTAGTCCGGAAAATCGAAGAGCTGTTCAGAACCAGGACCAGTGCCACCTTCATGGAGCTTCCAAACATCATGGATTTGCTGGAGAGAGAGGCTAGTACTTTGGACAGCAGGCATCTCTAATGTCATGATGTACAGAAGAATACATCAGATATTAAATTATAAACCCTTCTTCTTCTTCTTCTTCTTCTTCTTCTTCTTTTTTTTTTTTTTTTTTTTTTTTTTAAGTGGGCAAACTTACAAAATCAGCAGGGGATGAAATAATTATTTTCCCCACTGGTTCTTTCAGTAAATAGATCGATGGAAGGAAAAAAATAAACCACACAATATTTCAAACCTTTTTTCATCAATAATCAAAGTTAGTGTGTCGATTTAATTAAAAATTCATAGGCTATATTATATATTTTAGAATATTACATGTATAATACACCAACCAATCATGATCTGGCACAATTCATTGGACTGTAATGTGAAGTGGAGCAGTCCTTTTCCGTTCATATTCATAAATCGGTTGAAAATGACACGGGACAAACGAGCTTATTTGTGGAGCGATCTGGATCTGCGGTTTGTCTCATTTTATAAATCAAATTACATCGCTGAGAAAATGGATGCTAAAAGACTACAAAAGCACGGCACAAAACCGTGCAGCTCCAAAAGTCGCATTAATGGTAATCAGTATTCAATTCACTTACATTTTTGTATGATGCACCGTTTACTATTTCATGAAACTATCATAGTTAATGAAGCCCAAGTGCCACCTACAGGTGTGGGCTGGCGAAATGGTGACATGAAAGGATTTTATTATATTACCATTTTTTGGTAATTATGCAGCATTATGAAAGTGTCTTATGCTCATCAAACCTACATTTATTTGATCAAGAAATACATAAAAAACTGTAATATTGTGAAATATTATTACAATTTAAAAGAACGTTTATCTATTTTAATATACTTTAAAATATAATTTATTTCTGTGATCAAAGCTGAATTTTCAGCATCATTAGTCCAGTCTTCAGTGCATGATCCTTCAGAAATCATTCTAATATGCTGATTTATTATTAATATTGGAAACAGTTGTGCTGCTTAATTTTTTAAAAATTTTTTAAAAATGTATTTATTATTTACATTTTTTGGAACCCCTGATACTTTTTTGGGGTTCATTGATAAATAAAAAGTAAAAAGAACAGCATTTATTCAAATTAGAGATGTTTTCTAACAATATCAATCTTTATGATCACTGTTTCTATCAATTTAGCAAATCTTTGCTGAATGAAAACTAATTTCTTAAAAAAAAAAAAAAAACTGACCTCAAGCTTTTCAATGTATATTGTTACAAAAGTTATATTTTAAATAAATTCTGTGCTTTTTAAACTTTTTATTAATCAAAGAATCCTGAAAAAGTATCACAGGTTTCCAATATTGATAATAAATCAGAATTGCATAAAATGTATTTTAAAGTATATTAAAAATTTGATCAAATAAATGCAGGCTTGATGACCATAAATGACTTCTTGCAAAAATATAAAATAGTAATGTATCCAAACTTTTGACCTATATATAGGCTGGCGCTTATAGGTATAAATGCCCTGTTTTTTGATCTGATTTTATCTAAACAATTTTTTAACAACAGAGGATTGTAAATTACACAATTTTAGTAAAAGTCAGTGACTGGGAGACTTGAATGTTTTATAAATAATCTGTTATGTACATTTGAAAAACAGCCACGGGTAAAATTTACCCCGTGGCGGTTCTAGTGTTAAATCTGTGTACTTTCATTTTCATTTTACTGTGGGTGTGATAGGCTACACTATAAATACAATCTGATAGAAAGGATCCTCTTCTGATTTCTCTTCAGCATCACTACAGACACCGGGTTTGGGTGGAGCGTATGACTACATTCTCAACTTTTATAGAGGCATTCAGAAAGAAGATATCTATTCTCCACTTTTAACTTCGCTTTCATTCCCGCTCTTTTTGTTTTTCCAGAAAATGTCCAGGTCAAGGCAAGGAACATTTTCTATTCTCTTCTTCTTCTAATTTAGATATAAACAGAATGATGAAGTAGAAAACATATAGTTCTCGAAACAAAAGGTATTTTATTACTTAGGCCTATAACAAATTTTAATTAATCTGGTTAATTAATATTGACAGATATTTTAAATACTTTCATAGGCCTAGTTTATTTCTTGGTATATAAAAAACACATTAGAAATGTACATTAGGTTAATTCAAGTTAATTCATTTTGCACATTTCACATTAAAATTCAAAGTTCTTTACTTTTTATTGCATAATAAATTTAAAAAATGTAATATAGAAATTCATTTGAAACAAATAAAAGGTATATAGAGAAGGACATAAATGGAATAAATAGTAATATTGTGAATCAGGGACGTTTTACAATAAAATGTACATTATTTTTATAGGCAGGAAATGAGGGGAGCGGTTCACAGTCATTTAGAGCAGAGCATTCGTCCATATATTGATGTAATCGACACTCTGCACTATCATAGTAATCGGAGACCAGAGTTCTGGGAAAAGCTCTGTGTTGGAAGCGCTGTCTGGAGTTCCATTACCAAGAGGGAGCGGTGAGGACTGGTTTTAATCTCACTTGCTATTAGATACTGATATAGATGCTGATAATAGGAAAAATATTTCTTTAGTCAGCACATGTGTTTTTGAATATGAAGCAATTGTCACATTTGACTGTAAGTGTTCTGCTAGTTGTTAACTGAACTGTTTTTGCTATAGGAATTGTCACCAGATGTCCACTAGAGCTGAGGCTGAAGAAGGTGGAAGAAGGAGTCAGCTGGAAGGCTGTTCTGTCTTACAATGCTAAAAAAAAAAAGAGTTTGTGAATTCATCATCACTTGAAACCTTTGTACAAGACGGTTAGTAAATATGCTTCCAATTTGTTTCTTTTCTTCCTACTTCCTAATACTCTCTAGTTATGTTTCGCATCTCCTGACTGCTAAGGCGGTGCTTCGTAGTGGATGTTTCCCTCACGGTTGCCGCAGATTGAACACAAAAAAGGTCACCCCTTGAAAGCTGTGTGTGACATCACCAATGTTATAATACGTTGTGTAAAACAACTTGTGATTGAGGTTTTAATTTACACACTAATTTGGGTTGGTTTGAATCCCAGTTTATCAAAACTGTGTAAAGACATTGTTGAGGAAATTCACACTGCAGATTCCAAGATCTCTTTCAGTGCGATTTCTGAGCATAATTCTAATGCAAATAGAAGTGGTACTGCAACAAAAACTGCAACAAAAACTGCTCACTACTAACAGAACCATTGCAATGCGTTGAATTGGAATGTCCTGAGACTTTAATCACTTGAAACCTGCTATGGAGTTAATTTATTATTTACATTTTTTCCCTTAAGAATTTGTTTGATGCAGCATTCTATATGTATATAGAGTATGTGTGCTAGGGCTGTTTATATATATATATATATAAACATTTATATATCATAGAGTTGTTTGGGGTGGGGGTAAAAAAACATTATCTGCAGTGATCATGTTGCATTGTGGTCTATGGAGCAGCCTAAAGTGTACATGTGAAGTAGACCCCCTCTGTCAAAATTTAAGTTTTGAGGGTCTGTCCATATACATTTCCCTCGTCCACTTCACAAAGTGGAGCACACTTCAAAATAGCAGTGGGTATTGCCCCGAGGGGAAGTGCTTAGGGCAGTTCACAAGTGTGTGTCTAAAACCGAAGTGGAACGCAGCCCAGAGAGAGAAGCATTGCATTCTCCTGGTAGCTCCGCAGTGGCCGTCGTGGACATGGCTTTCCCTTCCTGCTGTCACTAACATGAGAGACCCCACTGGAGATTCCTCCACAGAAGGATCTTCTACATGGGCAGAAGAGCAGGTATGGCACCCCCGTTTTGAGTTTCTTCAGTTGTGATTGTGGCCCCTGAGGCCAAAAGGCTGACTTCATGCACCCAAGAAGTCAGACACACTCTGAAATGCAACAGCTCCTTGCATTCAATGTATGCAATCTGTAATAGGTTATGCAAGATATTTCAGGACTGGTGCAACATGCGTCACCCGTTGAACCCACTATCCATGTTCATTTGAGTCAGTACTCGCATTCCTACAATTGCTGTTTGAAGCGGGGATGTCGGCATCCAGTATTAACATCTATATGGCTGCAATCTTAAGTTGTTGAGACTTCATTAATGGTTCCTCGCTGGGTACACATCATCTACTCCTCAAAAGAGTGAGGACACTATGACAACATCATGGGCTGCTCTTAAAGGAGTTCCTGTATCAGAATGCAGACACATAGTCATCTCCCTGCACATGACACATTTTCATAGGCCGTATTCACCAACCTGACATCAGCTGACATCAGTTCTGTCCCAGGAGAGAAAGTCATACTGGAACCATTCATCGTGACATTGTGGGATGAATGTCCCATTTCCGACCTCAGTGCATTCTAGTCAGTCACACCACAAGATGGCGCCATAACTCAGCAAGAACATTTCATACATAGCAAAATCATACATGTAATCAATGTTCAGTCTGTCCCAAAATCAGTATATTGCCATTGGTTATTTAAAACTGTCTACTTCTACTACTATCTCAACTTCTGTTCTGTCACTTATCTGATCTGATGCAACTTTGTTATTCATTTATTTAAGTTTTCAGCCTAGAAAAAATAACACAATGCCTCTTTTGCAAATTCTCTTCACCACATCAGTACAGACGACTTCTCAAATGTATCCAGTGTTTTTCTTTTTATAAAATAAGCCATTTTCACCTAATATCAGGGAGTTGTGTTAATAAAGTTATGTGATAATAAATTTTTTTTTTTTTTTTTTTAATGGAACAGTGAGAAATAAACCATTGCTTTGATTAGGTAATAAAATGACTCAGCATATAATTTCTACAACACACATCAGACTGTAGATGTTGTACAAATTACAAGATATTTGGCCAAGATGCATATCCCTGGCCAACAGCAAATTATGCATTTGCATTTGCATTAGGGTAGTTGACAAATAGGCAGGAAAATGCATATATTTATGCATTTTTCCCCCATGACTTGGACAATTTCAAGACAAAAATTCACAACAAGACAAATTTTGCTGTCATCTGTTCAGAACTGTTGAAAATTATACCATTTTAAGTTGAGTGATATTTGTATCTCCCCTATTGCAATACTCCCCTATTGCAATACTTTTTTTTTTAAGATAATTTGAGATAAAAACAAATCTGTGGTTCTTTTATGTGCGTCACGCCATAGGACATTACGTCACACTAAACAGGGACGTGCACAGGGGGGTTGCTCAGGTTGCCCGGGCAACTGCCCATATACTCTTCTCGACTCACGTTGCCCTTCCGAGGTGGAAAAAAATAAATAAAAAAATCGTACAATGGATGCAGAATTTCACGTAAGCCTAGATAAAAAAAAAAAAAAAACGCAAAGCCTCATTCACTTCTATATTCGGGAAAGGGGGGGGTGGTAGGCGAGTGCCCTTTTTTTTGGTAAGAGCAACTGCCCCTCAAAATTCCTGTGCACGTCCCTAACACTAAAGGACAGAAATGGTAGTTATTAAATTATTTCTATTTAATTTTGAACATGTCAAAGGAGAAAGTTTATTTATTTATTTTTTGCACTTTATTTATACATTTTAAAATGATTAAATGATTACATTTTAAATGATTAGCAATAACAGTGCTTACTATGCAAAATAGCAGGATACCTTTCAATAGTTTGTTTTCAAACAGATAATAAAGTCAATTTTGTTAACAAAAGTAAATAAGTGTTCACACACACACACACACACACACACACACCACACACACACACACACACACACACAACACACACACACACACACACACACACACACACACACACACACACACACACACACACACACACACAAGGGGGGTCACTCCAATTGTCTTTCTGTGTAGATATATAAGTAAGCATGACATAACTAAGTATATTAAAGTCAGATGGCCTTTTTAAAACTTTAGCCTTTAAAACTTTTTATCTTTTCAAAATATGTAATCATAGGTTTCTAAGTCTTATAAAATGTTTGGATGGATCCTTTTTTGACATATTTTATTTTTTCTAGTTTTAAATATAATATCAAATCACAAATCCACATTGAAGTTTTTGGTAGATTTTTTTGATTTCCATTTAAACAATATTCTCCTTCTTGCTAATAGTGAAGCAAAAGCAAAGACATTTTCCATATTGTTAGTCAAAGATATTCCATGTTCTGACACTCCGAAGATAGCAAAACACAGGATGTTATATTCAAGTTAAAGCTTCATTTAGTGTTTTAAATAAAAGTGTCCAGTAGTTCTTCAGCTTTTGGCAAGACCAAAACATATGAATAAGGTCAGCTTTATCACTTTTGCATCGATCACATCTGTCATCAGTGTTTGGATACATTTTGAAAAGTCTAGATTTAGTGTAATATGTTCGGTGAAGTATCTTCGATTGTATAAGACTAAGGCGTGCACAGGTGGTTGATCCATTTACTCTTTTTAGGGCATCATCATTTCATCAATTACAGAGTCTATATCTTTGGTCCAGTTTTCTTTAATTTTTTCAATTGAGGTATTGCTTGCAGACACAATTATATTATATAATGCAGAAATTTGACCTTTGGGGGTTACAGGAATCTGTAAAATTTTATCCATTAGTGAATGTAGGGGGTAGGTTAGGAAAGGTGGATCTTTGAGATTGAATAAAATGTCGGACTTGAATATAACGGAACAGGTTAGATTGTTAGCTGAAATTTCTGTAGAAGGTTGTTGAAATTAGCGAAAGTGTTATCAATGTAAAAATCACTGCATTTAGCCAATCCAATACTCTGCCATTGTACGTAGGTGTAGTCTATTTTAGCAGCGGGGAATAGAGGGTTGTTACTGAGAGGGCTTAACAAGGAGAAGTCCTTAAATTTGTACGTTTGTCTAAATTGAGACAATATTTTAAGTGTTGAACTTACGACTGGGTTTGAGGTATACTGATAAGGGGAGAAGGGTAGTTTCATTGTTATTAAGGCGGGAAGTGATGTAGAAATACAAGTATCTGCTTCTGCCTTACACCAATCTGTCTCTGGGAAATTATACCAACTGTTGACTTTTTGAAGATTTGCTGCCCAGCAATATCTCATAAAATTAGGTAAAGCAAAACCTCCTTGAAATCGCTGTCTTTCCAAAAGGTCTTTATTAATTCTTGGTTCTTAACTTTCCATAAAAATGATGTTATAAGCTTATTTAATGTACGATAAAAGGCTTTTAGGATAAAAACTGGGAGGGACTGTAATAAGTATAAAAATTTAGGTAGGACATTCATTTTAATACACTTTACTCTACCTGCTAAAGACAGGTATAATGTGTCCTATCTTTGTAGATCTTTGCAGTTTTAATTTTATTTATAAGAGGTAAAAATTTATTTTTATATAGACCTGAAAAAGTCTGAGTAATATGTACTCCTAAATATTTAAAGGCGGATTAAAAGATATGAAATGAGAGAGATGAAGTTTTAATTTGTAGAGCCAGCGGATTAATGGGAAAGCATACACTTTTAGAAAAATGTCCTTTATATCCTGAGAAACTGCCAAAGGCAGAAAGATTTCGCACTATTTTGGGGACATTTTCAACTGGGTTTGAAATATATAACAACAGGTCGTTGCATATAAAGAAACTCTACTCCATCCTATCAATGCCCTTTATGGACTGTAGAGATTTAAGCATTATAGAAAGTGGTTGTATCGCTAATGCGAAAAGAAGGGGACTTAAAGGGCATCCTTGTCTTGTGCCTCTTAGCATTGGGAAAAATTGTGAGCGTACTTTGTTTGTTATAACAGAGACTTTAGGGGTAGAATAAAGCAATTCAATCCAATTTACATATTTTGGGCCAAAGCCAAACCTTTTCATTATTAAAAATAAATAGCCCCACTCAACTCTATCAAATGTTTTTTCTGCATCCAGGGAAACCACAACCTCTACGAGTAACGACCTTTGACAAAACCCATCCGATCCGGAGAAATAATTGCTGGTATGAGAGAATCAATTCTGAAAGCTAAAATTTTGGCAAGTATTTTAACATCGACATTTAAGAATGAAATTGGTCTATAAGAACTACACAGGGATGGGTCTTTTCCTGGTTTTAAAATAAGTGTTATAAATGCCTCTGTAAGGGTTTGTGGTAATTTTACATTTTCTAAAGAATTTTCAAACATTTTCAATAGGAGTGGAGCTATTTTGTGCGCAAAGGCTTTTTAAAATTCTACGGGATATCCGTCTGGACCAGGGTTTTGCCACTTTGCATTGAATTTATTGAGTCTATGATATCTTAATAGGCTGTTCTAAATTTTCTTTTTGCTCCAAATTAATTTTCGGAATTTTTAAACCATCTAGAAACATTAACATATTTGAGGTATCTTCTGGAAACTCAGAAGAGTACAAATTAGAGTAATATTCTTTGAAGGTGTCATTAATTTCCTTGGGGTCCATTGTTAGTTGTGATCTGTTTCGAATCTGTGGAATTAGTCTAGAAGCTGACTGACATTTTATGATGTGCAATCGGCTTGCTTTTTACCCATGTTCATAAAAATTCTCTTTAGACAATAAATACTGTGGAGTCCTTTCAATTGAAATTTGATCATATTGCGCTTTAAGTTGCTCTCTCTTTTTGAATAACTCTTCTGGAGTTAATGAGACGTGGTTATCTATTTTTGCTATGGAATCAATGAGTTATTGTAATTTTGCATTCTTTAGTTTGTTGGTATATGAAGAATAAGATATGATTTCACCTCTGATGACTACTTTAAATGTTTCCCATAAATTCGATGGTGATACCTCTTCAAATGTGTTTGTAGCCAAAAAATTATCAATTGCTGTTGATATATATATATATATATATATATATATATGTGTGTGTGTGTGTGTGTGAAATTGGATTTAATCTCCAAGTGGAGCTTTAGTTAATGCAGAGAGTAAATCGTAAATCTAAAAGTAGTGGGGCGTGTTCCGATATTATAATGGCAGAGTATTGAGTTTTTTCTAATGAAGGAAGTAGTGTTTTATCAATGTAGAAATAATCTATTCTAGAGTAAGATGAATGAACATGAAAGAAATAGGAAAATTCTCTTTTTTGTGGAAATAAAAATCTCCATGGATCCAAACATCCTGTTTGTGCCATAAAAGTTGAGAGAGCTAAAGATAATTTAGTTTGTGGCATTGGTTTTGGATTTGAACTATCTAATTTTGAGTTAACAACACAATTTAAATCTCCGCCAAAAATTTATTTGTATGTACAGGTGCATCTCAATAAATTAGAATGTCGTGGAAAAGTTCATTTATTTCAGTAATTTAACTCAAATTGTGAAACTCGTGTATTAAATAAATTCAGTGCACATAGCCTGAAGTAGTTTAAGTCTTTGGTTCTTTTAATTGTGATGATTTTGGCTAACATTTAACAAAAAGCCACCAATTCACTATCTCAACAAATTAAAATACTTCATGAGACCAATAATAAAAAAAAAAATTCAGTGAATTGTTGGCCTTCTGGAAAGTATGTTCATTTACTGTATTTGTACTCAATACTTGGTAGGGGCTCCTCTTTTGCTTTAATTACTGCCTCAATGCGGCGTGGCATGGAGGTGATCAGTTTGTGGCACTGCTGAGGTGGTATGGAAGCCCAGGTTTCTTTGACAGTGGCCTTCAGCTCATCTGCATTATTGGGTCTCTTGTTTCTCATTTTAATCTTGACAATACCCCATAGATTCTCTCTGGGGTTCAGGTCAGGCAAGTTTGCTGGCCAATCAAGCACAGTAACACTATGGTCATTGAACCAGCTTTTGGTACCTTTGGCAGTGTGGGCAGGTGCCAAGTTCTGCTGGAAAATGAAATCAGCATCTCCATAAAGCTTGTCAGCAGAAGGAAGCATGAAGTGCTCTAAAATTTCCTGGTAGATGGCTGTGTTGACTGTGGACATCAGAAAACACAATGGACCAACACCAGCAGATGACATGGCAGCCCAAATCATCACAGACTGTGGAAACTTCACACTGGACTTCAAGCAACATGGATTCTGTGCCTCTCCACTCTTCCTCCAGACTCTAGGACCTTGATTTCCAAATGAAATGCAAAATTTACTTTCATCTGAAAAGAGGACTTTGGACCACTGAGCAACAGTCCAGTTCTTTTTCTCCACAGCCCAGGTAAGTTTTCTTACAGAAACGCTATATCCGAAAATACACGCTCATTTATTTGGTCCATTCATACCCTTAACGTTCCAGGTAATAAAACAAATGGAAGACCCTCCTTCTTTCTTAAACATGTCACACATCAGTCAATACTTTTATAAGAATGGATGAATGAAAGTAAGACCATATTTCCACAGGTACAAGTGAGTGATGTTAAAAAAAAAAAAAAAAAAAATGCCCCCACAATGTCCCACCCTCTCTCTGAATCAAGCACAAGAAACATTGACCTCTTCCTATATTTGTCTCAAGAACGGAGGCAAATGGCAGGTCCCCATACACGTACCCCCAGTAATCCCTCCAATGACTCAGAACCGTTCCTATCAACGGGGGTATCCCAATCCACTATAACATTTTCTACATCCATAATTTTTTACAGAAGTTTACTTTTTACTCCTTAGAGTATCAATACACAGTCATTAAATGTTCTGTTTGTTTGATTGTTTGTTTGTTTTCCAAAACAACAAGTATTTTTAAGACAAGGAAGAACATTAATATTTGAAGCAAGAATTAAATAAAACGCATGCCTTAAAGATACCTATATCTTTTACAAGTCATCCTTGTAGATAGCGGGTAATGTTCTCCACTTAAATATAAGTTTAGATATTCTGGTTGTCCTTAGGCATTGACCTGTTGGTCGTAAAACTGTTTCGCCTCCTCAGGTGAATTGAATATGAAAGTTTGTTCTTCGAATGTCACTCTCAAGCGAGCTGGGTAAAGCAGCTGGAATCGTATTCCTTTTTGGTAAAGTGATTGTTTTATGCCTTTGAACAAAGCGTGTTTCTTTGACAGGGCAGCGCTGAGATCCGGATATACAGTGGGTACAGAAAGTATTCAGACCCCCTTACATTTTTCACTCTTTGTTATATTGCAGCCATTTGCTAAAATCATTTAAGTTCTTTTTTTTCCTCATTAATGTACACACAGCACCCCATATTGACAGAAAAACACAGAATTGTTGACGTTTTTGCAGATTTATTAAAAAAGAAAAACTGAAATATCACATGGTCCTAAGTATTCAGACCCTTTGCTGTGACACTCATATATTTAACTCAGGTGCTGTCTATTTCTTCTGATCATCCTTGAGATGGTTCTACACCTTCATTTGAGTCCAGTTGTGTTTGATTATACTGATTGGACTTGATTAGGAAAGCCACACACCTGTCTATATAAGACCTTACAGCTCACAGTGCATGTCAGAGCAAATGAGAATCATGAGGTCAAAGGAACTGCCTGAAGAGCTCAGAGACAGAATTGTGGCAAGGCACAGATCTGGCCAAGGTTACAAAAAAATTCTGCTGCACTTAAGGTTCCTAAGAGCACAGTGGCCTCCATAATCCTTAAATGGAAGACGTTTGGGACGACCAGAACCCTTCCTAGAGCTGGCCGTCCGGCCAAACTGAGCTATCGGAGGAGAAGAACCTTGCTGAGAGAGGTAAAGAAGAACCCAAAGATCACTGTGGCTGAGCTCCAGAGATGCAGTCGGGAGATGGGAGAAAGTTGTAGAAAGTCAACCATCACTGCAGCCCTCCACCAGTCGAGGCTTTATGGCAGAGTGGCCCGACGGAAGCCTCTCCTCAGTGCAAGACACTTGAAAGCCTGCATGGAGTTTGCTAAAAAACACCTGAAGGACTCCAAGATGGTGAGAAATAAGATTCTCTGGTCTGATGAGACCAAGATAGAACTTTTTGGCCTTAATTCTAAGCGGTATGTGTGGAGAAAACCAGGCACTGCTCATCACCTGTCCAATACAGTCCCAACAGTGAACCATGGTGGTGGCAGCATCATGCTGTGGGGGTGTTTTGCATCTTTCCCAAAAAAACTCATGGCTGTATTAGATCAAAAGGGTGCTTCTACTAAATACTGAGCAAAGGGTCTGAATACTTTGGACCATGTGATATTTCAGTTTTTCTTTTTTAATAAATCTGCAAAAACGTCAACAATTCTGTGTTTTTCTGTCAATATGGGGTGCTGTGTGTACATTAAAGGAACACTCCACTTTTTTTGGAAATAGGCTCATTCTCCAACTCCCCCAGAGTTAATAAGTTGAGTTTTACCGTTTTTGAATCCGTTCAGCCGATCTCCGGGTCTGGCGATAGCACTTTTAGCATAGCTTAGCATAGATCATTGAATCCTATTAGACCAGTAGCATCGCGTTCAAAAATGACCAAAGAGTTTCTATAATTTTCCTATTTAAAACTTGCCTCTTCTGTAGTTATATCGTGTACTAAGACCGGCGGAAAATGAAAAGTTGCGATTTTCTAGTCCGATTTTGCTAGGAACTATACTCTCATTCCGGCGTAATAATCAAGGAACTTTGCTGCCGTAACATTGCCGCAGCAGGCGCAGTGATATTACGCAGCGCCTGGAAGTGGTCCCCAGCTAGGTAACTAGTTGTATAATATAGCTGGGGACTACTTTCAGGCGCTGTGTAATATCACTGCGTAATATAACATGTGATTGTTGATCTTATATGTTTTATAAATTTTGAAATTGAAAGGATGGATCGGGAGCCCCTGTTCTCTAGCTGTTCACTCCTTCATTGTTATACCGGAAGACGAGAGAGTTTATTTTGATACAAATAATATCAACATGTTTTTTAAACAAAACAAAAATTAATTTTCATCAACAAAATTCAGTCTCTTAGTCACTCAGTATGTTACTGAAACTCTTCTAGCTCTAGTCATTTTGATTCTATTTACTTTCTTTTTCTATTTACTTTCTCTTAGAATATCCTCCATTCTGCGTGGATCCCTGTTACTTTTCTCTATATATTTCCATGTCCTCTCTCTTCCACTAATTTCTCTCCCTCAATTCTTTCTTTCTCAAAAACAAAGCATCACATTTTATACTTATTTTCGTGATACTTTATAACAGTACAAATTTTCTGTAAAAACATCAGAAAATAATTTAATGTAATTATTGCATTTAAGAACACTTAAAATGCTCAAAAAAGAATAAAAAGTAGTTGAATAAAAAATAATCCTCTGGTGTGACATCTTTGTCCTGTGGTGTGACAGTGCAGGCGTGACACCTGTAACGTAACACTTTTGTAGTGGTTCCAAAAAAGGTAAATATTTGAACAATTCTGAGACAAAATTGACCATGTGCACATGTCATGGGCTTGACAGGGGGCTTCAGTAACATGACCATTAATGGGGTCCTTCAACTAATTAAAGTTTTCTCTGGAATTGGCTGATTTAAAATCAGGATATGGTGTCACACCAGAGGACATGGTTTTCAGAGACAAAATGTATCCTATGCTTTCAGAAATATATGGATGGAAAAAATGATTGCCATTTACTAAAATAGACACTTGTACAATTATGCCAGAGGTATTTATTAACATTTTTATGCTTTTCTTTTTCATTTATAAAAGTTGTAATTTATTGAACCATGCTTGGGACAGTCACACCATAGGACAATTTTGAGATTTATAACAACAGGTCCACGTAGGACAAAGAAATGTTTAACCATTTACTGTATTTTAAATAACTACAATATTAATTATATTAATTTTTATCTTGTGGGACAGTGAAATTGCCATGTCACGTCAGCAACCCATTATTGCTGCATCACTCACACTCCAAGATTCATGAACTAATTCTACAAATGCTTGAATTTCTTATTGCTCAGCTAAGCTTCTCTGTATAAAATTGTGTGTGTGTGTGTGTGTGTGTTTTACAGCCCAGAATGAGCTGGCAGGAAAAGGGGTAGCAATACGTGATGACCTTATCACGTTAGAGGTCATGTCACCAGATGTGTGTGACCTCACACTGATCGATCTACCTGGAATTGCCAGAGTCCCAGTAAATGGACAACCACAAGATATTGGAAGCCAGGTAGGTTGTACAATCTGATTTTGTAAGCCACATTCAGTACCATACTTATTCAGTTTTAAAAATGTCTTCATATTTTGTAGATCAAACGTATGATCATGAAATATATTGAGAAGCAAGAGACGATAAACATGGTAGTGTGCCCATGCAACACTGATATTGCAACTACAGAAGCATTAAAAATGGCTCAAGAAGTAGATCCTGATGGCAAAAGAACTGTTGGTAATGCAGCACATAATCCACAATACCTAAAATGAGCAGCTGTGTCAGCAAATTCCCATTTTACTAAATAACTGTTTTTCATTCTCACAGCCATTTTGACCAAGCCAGACCTCATAGATAAAGGAACAGAAAAGAGAATTTTGGAAATTGTCAACAATGAAGTGATTCCTCTCCGCAAAGGTTACATTATGGTGAAGTGTAGAGGACAACAGCAGATTGATGAAAACATTTCTCTAGAGGAGTCAGCACATATGGAGAGAGACTTCTTCCGAAACCATGAAAATTTCAGGTTATAACATCAAAAGAATATAATGTTACTTTGTGTTCCCTAAAATTTGTGTCATTAAGACTTGATTTGTTATGTTTCAGTCATGTTACTTTGTTTTCACATTCCAACAGTTTTCTATCATCGTAGTATACTGAAGTTACAAAAATATGCACCTCACTGGCCATCAGAAGTACTATTATATATTTTTTTGTAATGTTCACTATGGCCAAAGCACAGTTTTTGTTTGATAAAATATCTGGTTATCTACAGTTGCCTCTTGCAAGAGGAAAAAGCAACTATTAAAAGTCTTGCTGTCAAACTGTCTCAGCATCTGGTCGATCATATCAAAGTAAGTTTCTAAACGTCTTACTCTAAAGACCTATTCATATAAATGTTTTACTACATCTATTGAGTGTATTCACATATGCATTGTGTGAAAAATTTAAGGAGTGTTGTGTACCAAATTTTGTGTGTGTTGTTTTTTTTTTCTTTGTCAGAAATCACTGCCACAGCTTAACGAACAGATAAAAAAGAAGTTGTGGGATCTGAGGAATGAGCTGAAAGAGTGCGAGGCTGGACCACCACAGGACCCTAGGGGAGCCAAACAATTCCTCATTCAAGTAAGAACTTTAAGAACTGAATTCTCTTCTGCTGAAGATCAACAGATTCAAAACATGAATAATTTAAATGCATTTACACAGCAAGAAGAAAACATCTTCAGGGCTCGCAAAATCGCTAGCCCGACGTCCCGGGGCTATTGTGTTTTCCAGTCGGGCTACCAAAATGTATCACTGCGCTGCCCGACGGGCTACCTTAAATACAGATCTCCCGCGGGTCCTTAAAAACTCTGAAAGTGAGTTGTATCAAAATTAAGGCCATAAAAAGTTTTAAATACGTTAAATGGTATAAGAAATGTCTTAATTATAATTTCAAGAGGTCTTACAGTTCGGGACGGAAAGACATGAGTAGCAATATGGCAGGATTAAACTTCAAAAGGCAATGATGTCATCGAATAAATAATGAGCGCTGCACGTTTCAAGTCAAAACGCAGCGCGGATGTCTTTATGTGAATGTATCTGAAGGTAACCGACTGTCCTCAGAAACGTGTCATTGGCATTTTAATTTCATTTTACCTATAATTCCTGATAGACCAGTGTTTATGAGTACGGAGCTGCTTTGTGTACAGCGTTTCCGGGGAACGGCAATATTTCAGCGCTCCTAAAGCGCCACCTCGTGGCAGAGAATGATTTTGCATTTCCAATAAGCCTTCCTTGCTGTTTATGGTCAGATCAATGCAAATATCAACTCATGTTTTTACGCAGCAAACACATAGAGTTGTAAATGAGAAAGAAGTTGATGTGCCTTCTAAAAATCTAAACAAGACAGTAATATTTATACTTTTTAAATTAACATAATTTATATGCTTGATTGATCCCTTTTCATAAAAACGGTCTATAGCCTGAAACGCTGTTGTATAAGAGTTTTGTTTTTGTGAAAACCTGTATCTGAGCTGTAAATCATGTAATTTTATGGCTCAAAACTATATGTTACCATAGACATTGTCCAACCTCGCTCATACTGTGTTCATTTTACTTGTGCAGCTCTTAAAATGGCCACAGCCATATCACCCTGCAGCCCAAGACTGGTTGCCCACTGAAGCTAAGCAGGGCTGAGCCTGGTCAGTACCTGGATGGGAGACCTCCTGGGAAAGCTTGGTTTCTGTTGGAAGAGGTGTTAGTGAGACCAGCAGGGGGTGCTCACCCTGTGGTCTATGTGGGTCCTAATGCCCCAATATAGTGACGGGGACACTATACTGTCAAAAAAGCACCGTCTTTCAGATGAGACATTAAACTGCGGTCTTGACTCTCTGTGGTCATTAAAAATCCCATGGCACTTCTCGTAAAGAGTAGGGGTGTAACCCCGGTGGCCAGATTCCCTCCACTGACCCTTATCAATCATGGCCTCCTAATAATCCCCATGCACTTGATTGGCTCTATCTCTCTCTCCTCTCCAACTGTAGCTGCTGTGTGGTGAGCGCACTGGCGCCGTTGTCCTGTGGCTGCCGTCGCATCGTCCAAGTGGATGCTGCACACTGGTGGTGGTTGAGGAGAGACCCCCCCACATGATTGTAAAGCGCTTTGGGTGTACAGCAATACACAATAAAGCGCTATATAAATGTAAGAATTTGTAAGGGTTTTATCCTTTATTTATAAATTTTAGCTTTAGGGAATCAAATCGTAGAAATCCGACTTTGATCGGATTAATTGATATTAATCACCAATGTATAGATTAATTGATATTAACCAGAAGGTACAATTTATACCTTATTAACTGCTCGACCAGCAAGTATTAATACAGTATAAATTAGCAATTCTTCATATTGTTGATAATAATACAGATTTGATTGGGAAATCTCTGAGCACAGGTAACACGATCTATGTCAAATAATTTAAGATTTGAAAATCACGGCACCAGACTATTCATTAAAAATGAATCGAGAGTTTATTTACTATTCTAGGGTATAATACAAACAAAACACATACACACACATACACACACTATGGCAAGATCAAAGCAGTTTCGAAGAAAGTTAAGCTATTCTCTTTTCCAGAGAATAAAGACGACTTTAGGACGTCACAAACAGAAGACTCAGTTATTGTTATCTTTTAACGATTCATTCAATTCAATTCAGCTTCAGCGAATAAGAGACTTGTTTGTTTTACTTGCTGTGAGTTGAAGTTGAGTTGAAGGCTACTTATTGAGGGAATCCCCGTGTCGTTGTCGCGTGACGTCACTCGGGAATCCTCTCTACGATTCGTGGCTTCCTGGCAGCGCGCGAATGGCAAGGCTTTGAAGTTCTTTGCAAGTTTGGTCTGAAGTTGACAGTGTTGAAGTCTTTTGAGATGATCAGCCAGATGTTTCGCAGCAGGATCAAGAGGGGCAACGCCCAGACTTTCAGCCAAGTTTCCTTGCAGGTTTTCACCAGTTGTTCCACCCGTTATCTTTGTGTTTTCATCTTTGACTAACTGAGCGAGCTTCCAACAAAGTGAGGGTGTCTGTTTTTATCGGACAGAATTAAGTCCATCCTATTCACTGTCTGACCCAATCACATTGTCTCTGTAGGGCGGAGCCCCGCCCAACACGACTTCTTTTTCGTGCATACATTATCTGCTCATAAATATGTCACATGAGCCCAAATATCCTAGCAGATTTCTATAAAGTGTTATAATCATACCTTATGATGCTAAAAGTCAACATTCATCCTTTTCATCTCATTGGAATCAAAATAAGGTTTAAATCAATATCAAACATGAGGTACTTATATTGATACAAATTACCTATAATTCATAAGTCATAGATAAAAAAAAATATCCTGAGTTCTGATAATTACAGTCAGATAAATGAAACATAAAATACCACAGTCATATCTATATATATATTGTCTCTTGAGTATGTTGCTTTTAATAGCAGAAGTCCTTTTCTGGATTGTCTTTTTGGCAAAGTCCATGAAAGTTTGGAAGAAACTTTGTATACTAGAATTCCTTTTGTTGTAAGAGGTGGCTTTCTCCTGGAATGCAGGAGACCAGAGCTGAGGTTGTGAGGTCATGAGGAGTATCACGTTGTGTGTCTCTGGTGATCGTCTTTGCTGAGACGAAGTTGTAAGTCAGTCAAATTTTGTTTATCGGAAAGGTAGTTTATGTTAGCGGGGTCGCAGTATCGCGAACGCTCTGGTTCTGGAGCGTCTCCAAAGGAGTAATTATCCGTTTTTAAACTCTGAACAGATGTAGCGCGGGCCGTTCATCCTCACCTTATCATGTTTTACGAGTCTCTCGTTGGTGGTAAGGCGAGTATGGCCGGACGCTAGTTGGTCATTTGCTCATTTTACGAGCTGATGAAGTTAGATTAGTTTCTTAAGTTAAACATGTGTGTGCGTTCTTTTCGACCAGGTTCTACACAAAAATGCATCATTCATTCATTCATTAAAATGGGTCATAAATTTTAAAAATTCTGCAGATACCCTGTAAATAGTGTACCCTTCCTTCATATCTGTTGATATTTGTGTATTGATAATAATTTTGATTGACATTTAAACTCCTATCTGATTTTCTATATTTAAAAATAAATAAATAAATAAATAAAATAGTAATTTTTTTAATTCGGGCTAGTTAAATAAATTTTCGGGCTTCCAAAATCAGAAGTGATTCTAAGGGCTTATGTAATTACATTATTCATTTATATATATATTAGTGCTGTCAAACTATTAATGGCGATTAATCGCATCCAAAATCAAAGTTTTTGTTTACATAATATATGTGTCACGCCCCTGGACTGTCTTGTGTGTGTTTTGCTACTCATGTGTGCCCTGTGACCCAGTTTCTGTCTCCCTTTGATTGTTTCATTTGATTCCAGGTGTGTCTCCTTAGTTCCTTGATTGTCTTGTCTTTATAAGCCCCAGTCCTTTCAGTTAGTGTTTGTCGGTCTTCAAGTGTCTACCCTACCTGTGATCTGTGTTCCTGTCTGAATATTAAAACCCTGTGTTATGAATTCCTCGTCTCCTCGTTCCTGGTTCCCGTGGTTCCCGTGAACCGTGACAGAAAGACCGAACCAGAATAAACCTACGTGTTTATACCCTCCGTTTTGTTCCCGTTTTTTTCTCCCAGTGGTTTTTCTTTCCGTTTTTGTTCTATGGATCCCCATGTATGGCCCGAATTCCTCCTCCTCCTGCTGGAGCAAGGGGACAGATCTCTCGAGGACCACACCAGACTGTTCCTGATGATAGCTAATGCCACCAGCTACCCGGACGGCACGCTCTGCTCATTCTACAACCCAAGTTTGAACCCCGCGTGCAGAGCGCTGTCGTCCGAGGATGGTCCTCGAGAGGATTTCGCCGCCTTCGTGGAGTGGATTCTGGTGAGAAACGGATCACCCCTCACCGTCTCTCCCGAGGATGCTCTAGCCAGATCCACTCCAGACCCAGAGCCCAGCCCACCAACTCCCAGCAGTGCGGAGCATCAGCCCGAGCCCACCGATGACGGAGAGCCATTCCCTGCCGCGATCTGCGAGCCAGCGCGAAGCCGAGCGACTGAGCGGAAGATCGCCCCGGAAGTTGAGCCCAACACGTCAGATCAGGTGCGAGAGCCGGCGACAGTGCCCATCGCGAGGGAGCCAACCGTGGACGGTGTGAGCGCGGAGTTGAGCTCCGCCCACTGCACCGTGGCTGAGGGTGAGTTGATTGTTCATCTGGGGCTGCTAGACATGGAAGGGGATCTCATTGACTGGGAGACGGATCTGGAGGTCGACGTTCCCCCTCACCAGCCGCCGTTTGCGGCCCAGGCAAGCCCGCTGGCAGAAAGTATGGCAAGCTGCCAGTGCCTGCCCCTCGCAAGTGCCCGCCAGTGCCGGCCCCTCGGAAGTGCCCTAGAAGGGTTAGCCCTGAAAGCCCGGAGGCTCACAAATGCCCGCCCTCCCACCTGCTCCTGCCTCCTCCACCGCTGTCGTCTGGCAGCCCCTTTGCTCGCCCTCAGCCCACCATCAATGCGGTGCGAGCCCCACGGGACTGCCATCCGCCAGCGTCGCCGGGGCTGGAGTATCCCTCACCTCCGCCTCCAGCCTCCTCGGCCCGGACTCCGCCTC
The DNA here is from genome assembly GCA_029620275.1 of Acrossocheilus wenchowensis. Taxonomy (NCBI): domain Eukaryota; kingdom Metazoa; phylum Chordata; class Actinopteri; order Cypriniformes; family Cyprinidae; genus Acrossocheilus; species Acrossocheilus wenchowensis. The sequence continues at coordinate 43,575 of JAJUBA010000340.1, forward strand.
GGTCTGTTGACCCAGTGGCTCCACCTCGGCTCCTAGCTCCCTCGCCTCCACCGTCACCCATCGATCCTCCAGCTCCACCGGGCTCCCTCGTCCCTCCGGCTCCGCCTTGGTCGGGCGTCGACCCGCCATCGCCTCAGGACTCCGCTCCTCCGGCTGCACCTCGTCGCTCCGTCCCACCGGCTCAGTTGGGCTCCTTCCTCCCGCCAGCTCCACCTTGGTCCTCAGTCGCTCCGGCTCCACTGCGGATCTCCGGAGCTCCGCCTTCGCCTCAGTCACCAGAGCACTCGGCTCCACCTTGGCCCCCCGGATCCTCGGCATCCCCTTGGCTCGTCAGCTCTCCGTCTCCACCTCGGGCTCCTCCACCACCTGCTCCGCCGCCGTTGGTTGGCCCCCTGGAGTCGGCGGCCATCCCTCCTCCATGGCTCCTCCCTCCGTCGGCTCCACCGTGGGCCATCATCATGGCTGTGGCCTGGGTCCTGCCAGGCTCCTCCTGCTCCGGGTCCCTCCTGTCTCTTCCCTGGCTCCTCCCTCCTTCGTTGCCTCCCTGGTCTCTGTCTGCCGGCCTCCTCCCGGTTGTCCGTCCTCCTCCTGAGCCTCCGCCATGGTTCCCACCCGTCCCCCCCCTCTGTTGTTCCACAGTGCGAGGACGCACCTTCCGGGAAGGGGGGGGGGGGGGGGGGGAGTAATGTCACGCCCCTGGACTGTCTTGTGTGTGTTTTGCTCCCCATGTGTGCCCTGTGACCCAGTTTCTGTTTCCCTTTGATTGTTTAATTTGATTCCAGGTGTGTCTCCTTAGTTCCTTGATTGTCTTGTCTTTATAAGCCCCAGTCCTTTCAGTTAGTGTTTGTCGGTCTTCAAGTGTCTACCCTACCTGTGATCCGTGTTCCTGTCTGAATATTAAAACCCCGTGTTATGAATTCCTCGTCTCCTCGTTTCTGGTTCCCGTGCTTCCCGTGACCCGTGACAATATGTATGTGTGCTGTTTATTACGTATATCCAAATACACACATGCATGTATATATTTCAGAAAAATGTTGTTTATATATTAAATATATTTATTTATAATAGAAATTAAATATTTTAAAAATATATTCTGTATGTGTGTGTATTTATATATACATAATAAATATACACAGAACACACACATATATTATGCAAACAAAAACTTTTATTTTGTATGCGATTAATCGTTTGACAGCACTAATAATACAGTTCAGTCATGAAACACTATATGGCGCAGGCTGACGGGTTGTTAATGTAACTGATGATATTCAGAGAGTTAAACGACTTGGAACAAACTGATTGGTTCATGCTGCATACGCAGCCAATCAGCTTACTGCCTTGCATTAATATGGCTGGCTAGTAGTATTCACTTGAGATTCCTGCAGCGCGCTTTCAGAGTAACTCTGAAGCCCTCCACCTTCCCCAGCTCCACCTGTATAGATCTGCTATGGATTATTTTATATGCTATTTGTGCAGCAGCAGTATGTCTTAAATACTCATGGCACCGTATCGCCATATGCATTGGCAGTAGCAAGTTACAGCTATAATCAACAGCAGCAATGTAGCAGATCTATTCTGCCAAGACCAAATACATTAACATTGTCATATCCATCACCATGCTAAAATCTTCCGAGAGTTGTCATGATTGAAATATATATATTAATTTAAACTAAATGCTTCATTATAATTGTTAAACAAAAATTGCTCATGTGTAATGAATTAACAGTATAATAATTATATAAATCATATAAAATAATTCTGATAAATCAGTGTTAAAAACCCTAAGATTTTGAGTTCCTCGGGGGTAGGGGCTCAAATGTAAAAAAAAAGGGCATCTATATATGAAGTAATTCCAGTTTAACAATTACTATCGTAAAACTATATTTACAGTGGACTGAAACCCTGCGATGGGAGGTTGTCCAGATGAAGGCCAAAGGGATGACCCTTTCTGCCAGCGCAAGAAAAGTTGGTCATTCAAAATCTATGATTTGTAGAACATTTCAGGTTTACAATGACACTAATTCACTAAGTCCCCCAAAAAGGCTGGTCATCCACGTAAGATAAATGCATGAGAAGGAAGGATAATGCGGAGACTCTCAATGGGCAATCGGTTCAACACTGCAGCTGGAATTGCTCGCCAGTTCAGTGCTAAACAGGGTAAGGATCTGTCTCGGCACGTTTACGAGAAGTCGGACTGAAAGCACACTCTGCAGTGACCAAGCCTCTCATCAGCAGAAAGAATCAAAAGACTAGACTAACCTTTGCTGAGGAGCATGTTGTATGGAGAGAGGAGAACTGGTCCAAAGTTTACTTTAGTGATGAGAGCAAGTTTAATTTATTTGGGTCTGATGGGAAACATTTTGTTTGGCATCAAATTGGAGGAAAGACTGAAGCCCAAGTGTGTAAAGAATTCAGTGAAATGTGGTAGAGGAAGTGTCATGGTTGGGGGATGTTTTTGCCGCAGGAGTTTGGTCTCTTATACAGATACATGGCAGGGTAAATGCAAATGTTTATCAGAACCTCCTTAAGCAACATGCAGTTCTTTTCCTGCAAGCACCTCCCAATCAGCCTTCAATTTTTCTGACTAAAATAATAATTTTGATGAAATATTTGGGTGTTAAATTTAGATTTAAAATATAATGCAAGTAATAGTACTTTTGTGAAAGCAGCAAATGAAGCTGGGCATAAATATAAGTCTAATTTACAAGATACAGAAATCACAGAAACGCATATTACTGTATGTTTCTATGCAATGTGTGTGTTCTTCCTCCTACTCATTAACATTTAGCCTGTTCTTATGTTTTTATTTATTATCAGTTTTATATTATTGATCTAAACATCTACTTTAAAACTATGGACAATAATTTTTTTTTGTTTAATATTTATAATTTAAAACATTTTGCACAATGTATAGCACTGACGACACACTCTGTTTTTACAGCCTTCTTGCCTTCAGTGCCACATTTCATTAATTTCCAATGCTAGGGGGCATTAATAACTAAAAACTCTCAGAACTTTTGAGCAGTGTTGATATTCTTCACCAATACAGCTGTATCCACAGAATCTGCTCTTTTAAAATTGGTAATTTTTACCACTTTTCCACCCTCATGATTAGGCTACTGCTTATTATATTTACAGTTTTGTCTTGTTTGTATGTTTACAGTTCTTTTTAGTTGCTTTGGCAATTTTCACAAGCAATTGGTAAATTTTCAAAACTCTTACTACTAATATCACAACAGATCATCAAAAGTGCACTTTTTTTCCAAACATTTCAGCATATTTTCAATTGTGTTAGTACAATACACAATATCCTTTTCACTACAAAAAATAAGTGTTTCATCTATATAAATGTTTCATTCACAGTAACTGCCTTTCATAAAGCTATTACTCTCAAACTTTTCGTTTGCATGACTTCTCATTCAGTTTAATACATTTGCTTATTATTTAATCAAGCTCATCTTAATGGTTAATCAGTGAATCATTTGGAGCATCTATAGATATAGATTCAATAGATATATAGTTTCTATAGACTGTGATTGCAATTTAGGGAAAACCAAATGCAATGAATTATTTTTAGACTAAAAGTGATTTGTCTAAGATGATAACCACTATTTTGTAAGTGTGTGTGTGTGGTTCAGGTAAACCCTAGTTTATGGGGACACTTTTTTTTTCGTAAGGGTAGGTTTACCCTGTACAGTATAAAAGAAGTAAGCAAAACTTGACAAAATCTCCTAAAACCTCCCTTTGAGGACATCCTCATTTGTAAACCGTGTGTTTTGCTATTTGCAAACATACAGCAGGACACAAGGGAGAGGAACTGATCAGAGATTGATCAGAGATGTATCAGAAGAAGGGAGGCAGATGGTATCAAATACAGCATTTTACATTACATTATGCCATGTGATACTACTGTATATACAGAAGCATTACCATGGTAAAGACTGCACGTTACTATAACTCACTCTTCATCTGAAAAATTCAGCTAGAATATATATTCAGTCATATGGCACTGTGGCAAAACGGTAAAAAGTCCGTTCCAGTTCTTGTGTCTTACCCACAATTAAGCGGGTTTGGGAAAATGGATACCTGCATATAAGCAGAAAAACGGAAGTGACGGGGCGCGTGGGAAAGGGAAAACTGTGTTACCTGACAGCTGATGCATGTGGCTGCTGCGGCTTGTACTGGATTGTAGATGTACAGTATAGACCGGGTGCGAGCGAAGAAATCAAAAGAAAATTGGTGCCGCATGGTTTGCCGGTCGCAACATATTTCTGAACGAGGCAAGTTGCCTGCTGCAGCAGCTGGCTGGTCGCCCCTAACGCAGGCTGATTCACGCTGCCGATGCTACACGCGCACACGCACGCACGCACGCACGCACGCACGCACGCATTCAAGTTCACCCGACGCACACACATTCATGCACTCATCCAGCGGGCTTAATGCTGGTTTATTGTTTATGGTGAACTCGTATGGACTGAGACTCTAGACTCTTATCAATTCTGAGGTTGTTGTTGTTTTTTTTGCCCTTTATTTTCCTCTTTTGGGATTGAGTGTTTTTTTTCATTTAAAGCTTGAACTGTACAAAGAGAAATACTGTTATTTACTCATTTCCATTTATTGTTTTTCTTTTCTTCTTCCTCTTTTTCCCCAAAGTGTTTAAATGCTGGGAAATTAAATATTGTAATTGTGTTGTATTTTGTTAAATAACATTCTTTTGATTTGAGGAAAGCAAGCTCTATTTTGTAAGTGTGTTATTTAAATCCAAAGTTTTTGTTTGTGCTATTGTGTATCGGGGGTTTTGTTTGTGCTCATTCGTGAGTCTATCTGGGACCTAAAAACTAAAACATATATATTTGACAAGACAAATTGTCTTGTCTGGCGCCCCCCCCCCCCCCCCCCAAAAAAAAAAAAGAATTTTAAAGGTATTTAAATTTTACCAACATAAAATAAGAATTTGGGGGCCTGCCACCGTTACAGCATAGAGAGGACATTTACTGCATTGACACTAAACTCTGTTCTAGCACAAAACCTTATGGACATGTCATATCTTCATCACACCTTTTGATAACACACTGGATAAATACTTTTACAAAACATTATGGATTTTATGAGAGATATGCAAGTTAGGTAAAGTAAGTGTATTTTCTAACATGACAGTTATTGCCTGTATTACTGTAATTATTTCAAAAACAAAGGTGATTTGAAACATGTATCTTGCATTGTTTGCTCTTGAATGAACTGATTGTTAAAAGTACTTGAAAGAAAATCTTACTGTTGTGTTTTGGTGATTAAACCAAATATTCTCAATACATATCACAATGTTCTGAAACAATAATTATGTGGAATGAAAATATGTGCAACTACAATGAAATCATGAGACCAGGTTTTGAAAGAATGACTAGTGGTGTTACAAGTATGATCAGTTTAAAGTTTTGTACTAAGTGTTTTGAAAATGTACACCTTGCTTATGAAAATAGTACCTAACCAATAATAATAATAAAAAAAACAACAACTGTAAGTTTGTATATTAAATACAATCCTTTACCATTTTAATTGTAAAGAATTTACATAATTTAATTTTTTTTGTCAAATTTTGAAACAATTACATGTAACAATACAATTTTTTTTTTTTCTCCACAGACCTTAACAGGATTCAATAAAAAAATCCAGTCCTTATCATTAGGGGAGCTGATCATTAAAGAAAATTTGTTTGTCCAGCTTCGGGAGCAATTCAGAAAGTGGAATGATAATCTTAACAGTTCAAAGACATCTTGTCAGTATATTTTCAAATTTCTTAGAAAATTTGAATTCACTGTTTTGCTATTCTAAGAATTCTAAGTTCAAATGAAATAGTCAATTAATTTTAAAACTTTTTTTTATCCCAAACAAGGTAATGACAAGACTGCAGAAAGAATACAGTTTAATCACAAATACAGAGGGAGGGAACTGCTCGGCTTCAGCAACTACAAAATGTTTGAGGATGTTCTGCAGAAACATGTGGCCACACTTAAAGCACCAGCCATTAAATTACTCAACACTATCAAAGGTATCGTCACACACTTTCATCTTCATGTGAGAGTACTGAATATAAAACCAAATGATTAGAGCACAACTGAAAGTTTTTGTAGTTTTAGCACATCTGAATTTAGCACATCGGTTTGTCTTTTGATTCATGTATTTTTTTTTCTCAAGACATCATCTTAGAGCAATTCACTGATGTGGTTAAACAGTGTTTCCAGAACTACCCTGTTCTTCAAAATATCACCTTGGTAAATATTCCTTTTAAAGGTTGGAAAAGAAATGTACAACAAACTTGCATTGCTAATCACATTTAATTAAGTTCTCTTTTCTCTGTACTTCTTCACTCGACTCTAAAAGAATAAAATCAAAAACATTCAGTCAAGCCAACAAGCCAAGGCAGAGGAGAGGATCTCAGAGCAGTTTGAAATGGAAAACATGATCTACACTCAAGATCCCATCTACTTGAAATTCTTGAATGAGATTAGCGACGAGAAATTTTCAGAAGATGAATTACCTGTCTTTGACATAAAAAGCAAGTACAGTGAAATGCTGGAGGCATATTATGAGGTAGTATACAATATGACGATCTAACGTATTGTTCAGGAATAACTTGCAGTGCTTGTGCAGGTAACTTTTGTAGGTATGTTTTCTTTCAGATTGTGGTGCAGCGGATGTCTGACCAACTGCCCATGATGATCTCCTATTTCATGCTGAAGGAAACTGCTCAGCTCCTGTCTATTGACATGTTGACTTTACTGGATAGGGCAAATGTGAGCGAGCTCCTGTTTGAGAACTCTGATGTTGGTAGAAATCGCAGAGACCTACAGGCCTGCCTGGACCGTTTGACTGCTGCTCAGGAAGCACTTAGTGATTTTATTTGAGCGATCATCTGACTAGAAGATATTACCTGAAAATGCATGATGTATAACTTAATCTATAAAACTCTCTTCAGCATATGAATAGAATGCATTATTTAAACTTCTTATCTAATGTATCTGATAATGATAATCTATAGAATGTTTCTGGCAGTTTAACGTTTCAGCCATTTTTAATGAAATGACTCCATGTAACCAATTAAAAATCATTTTGGCAGACATCTTGTTTCCATGCCATTCACATGGTAAGTTGTAAAGGTATCTCACTAGGCTCTCTCTGTGGATCATGGTTTTCTGGTTGCCTGCTTGACCTTCTCTGGAGCTCTAAAGAAATTAAGAACAGCATTAGAAAAAGTAAATGTCATGAACAGTTTTAGGTGCGTGTGTCTCAATGTACAATCCAGCTGCAATCCTGTAATTATCAATATAAAACACTTGACCTGCTTAGAAACAGCATATATTGTGAAAAGCTCTACACAAATAAAATTTAATTGAATGAACTACATTTTCACTTTTTTAAATCACTTTCACTGTGGACTTGCTTGTATGAATGATCTTTTGCCACGCATATGATAAAATTTCTCATGTATATTTTTTTTCTTTAATACCATATTGACAAAACACACTCAAAGCAAGAAAGCAAGGTGGAGAAGAGGATCCATGAGTACATTAACATGGAGAAATGTCTGTACACACAGGATTCCATTTTTACCCAAAAAATTGTACAAGTCCATTAGTTTGGATACGGGAGACAATGCAGTCTCAACCCACAACTGTGCTGTTTTGACACCAGGAGCCTGATGCCTGATAAACTGATCATCTACTACGAGGTTTAAATCAGTTCATGATGCCAATGTTAACTTCTTGTGTTTTGCTATTGAATGCACTGAAAACCTATCACATATTCTCTCAATCCATCAGATAGTGTATCAGGGTCAGGCCGACTACATTTCCATGGTGATCCTGCTATTCATGCTGAAGGAAGCTGCCGTGATGCTGCGGGCTCATGCTATGGACCTGCGGGATGGAGCTGATGTTGTATTGCTTTGTAAATGATGAAGCAGTTTAATTGTACATAATAAAAAGTTTTTTTAAAAATAATAATAAAAAGGTGTCAGCTTGTTACAGTGTTTTCTCCACCAACTACAATGTACATTTTAACAAAAACATATAATTCATAAATACTTCTTGGTTTTCTTATTATACAAAGCAATTTCACATTTAGGAATCTGTGGAAACTGAAAAATAAACGTTGACTCAACAAATTGCTTCCCAAAAATTACTCCCAAACAAAAAAAATACATTGTACTAATTTTATCTGAAGGTCTGAAGTTAAAGTTAAAAATATATATATTCACCGAACATATTAAACTGTGCTCAGCCAATCTATCAAGCAGAAGTGAAAAATCTATGTTGGCCCAACAAGCCTTGCACCAAAAAACGCGTGTACGCATGTGCCTGAGAGAAACCGTTGGTGTAGTGAATTCAAATGTCTGTGCACGGGAGAGCGGAGCGACAAAACATCATTTCCAGACGGATTTTCCATCATTAAAGTTATGGTGAGTACTGAACTTTGTCTTTATTAAGTTGTGTTTAAGTTAAACGGAGTGCAGGCCTCAGTAATTTCAACATAAAAACGAAAAACCTGGGTATTACATTACCGCCTCTGATAACGTGTAAATATTCGCTAAACGAAAAACCGAGTATCCGAATGTTTTACTTTAGAACACAATATTTTAGACACAGTATTGGCTGTTTTTGCTCCATTTCGGCAACAAAAATAATTACAATTTGCGTCTCTGAGCAACATGTCCCTGTTTCATTCCTGAATGAATCAACTGTTTAAATGATACGGTTCAATCGCAATGACTCACTTATTAACAATGACTGCCACCTACTGGCGGTTTTAATTTCACATTTAAAGTATCTTTTCATTTTTTTTAAATAATTCCAAATATCAGTATTCAACGTTTTAATGTTTAAAATATCAAAACATTATTTATGCAGTTGTAACTGTAGCTTAAATGGTTCATGTCCTGCATTAAACAGTTTGTAAATGTTTCTAAATGCCACTTCAGATGCAGCTTATGTGTTTCCTCTGCATTGCAAAGATGCATTTTGTTGAGACTGATTTCATTTGCTTGGTAACAGCCCAAATGTCTTATTCTAATTGACTACTAAAATGTAAGAATTTGACTCAAACGATGATGCACATTTTTAGAAAAATGGCTTTATGAAGGTAAAAATGCCCATAAAAGGTAAAACTCAATTTAAACGTATTGGAAAATATTCATTTCTATTACTGCTGTGAACTGACCACCACACAGAATATGCAGAATATCAAAACTTTAGGAGTCCACGGTAGTCCTTAAAATGTCAACACAAAAACACACTCAGCAAAATATCGTCTGTCTTATTATTGTTATCGATAAAATCCCAGAAAATATTGAGATCTAATTTTTGTCAATATCGCACACCTCAATCTCTCGGTTACCTAAAGTTACTATTTATTGAACTAATTTATTTTTATTTCACATTATGATTATTATATTAAATGAGACACAAGGAAAACTTTCTGCTGTAACAATTTATTTTGTTCCCCTCAGTGTAACCCACCATTGCTAGGTCTGAGCTTACGAGGCACCATTTAGTCAGAAGTGTAGAAAAGGAACCACTATGAATTTCACAGTGAGTATTTAACTCAGTTCTTATTGAATATGTTAATTCCATATTAGTGTCAAATACTATGAGCTCTTAGATGTAATTTGTGTGACGTGACTCTGTGTAATGCAGGATGCATAAGTTATTGAAGTTATATGTAGACTTATATTGACATTGCTATTTTTAATTTTTTTACAGAGCCATTGGAGAACCACACAACTGCAATGAAAATTGGAATAGTAAGCAGTAGCAGTTGCACTTCAAGGGCCCTGTCAAGTGTGCTAAATGTCTCCGCTGTCCTGGAAGAGGAGGTGGTGCTTCACAACTTAGGAGACTTTGTAAATGTATTTATTGTACTCTTTGGATTATTGTGTGCACTCAACATGGAGTACAACAAGGATTTACAGTAAACGGTTAGTTCACCAAAAATGGAAACTGTCATTAATAAGACCTTCAGTCATCTTCAGAACATATTAAACAATTGTTAAAGGAATTGTCTCATTGTTTGGCATTTATTGTTAAGGCATTTATTGTTAAGGGAAACATTGAAAAGGTTTTCAAAGTATGGAATTCTTTTATAGGATATTTAAATGAAGCTGATCCAAATAGTCTATTTTCTATGTAATCTGGCTTAACATGCATCACGTCATGATATTAATATACCATTGTTTTGACATCAATATATATGTGTAGTATATGTGTGTTCTGGTATATATGGTTTATGAAGACACAAATGTGTATCACAGCACAAGCCAGAGACAAGAGGTAAGTGAACACACTGGTTGGTTTATCGACAGAGTTGAATAGAATAATTTACGCAGCCTCTGTTTGGACTAAACAATTCCTTGGTGTGTCTAATGCATCAGGTTTACTAGCTGACTATATTAGCGTAACAGATAAAGAACAATAGCACAATGTTTACCTCTTATCACCAGCACACCATCAACATACAGTTCATCACAGATGTGAAAGATAGGCACCACAACAGGATCCAGATCACGGGCGTTTTTCGGCCAGCCCTGCCCGATTAACAAATGCAGCAGGGCTAACTGTACAGGATTCTGAAGCAAAGAGGAAATCCTCCGCGGACAAAGTAGGCAATCCAGTAACAAAAGCAACAATTTCTGGTTCCACAGAACCATCTGATTCTGTTGACAATGGCAGCCTGGATAAACAATCTGCAGCACAATTAAGGCTTCCAGGTTGGTATACTACATCAAACGTGTAGCAAAGCAAGTGCGCTAACCACTGGGCAACCTCCAAATGCCAATGCCAGCCTGGCTAATGCCTTTGGTTGCGAGGAGTGTAGTGAGTGTGTTCGTGTTGTGTCGTGTGTTTCCCTCTTTCTTTTCTCTTGTTTACTTTCACTTTCTTAGTTACCGGTCATTGGTCCTGTCACCTGTCAATCTTCATTAGCCACTGACATCACCCATCTTGCAGTTTCCAATCGGACAAGACCACCCAAGATAAAAGAGCACGCCAGACCACCCACAAGCCCCCTATGTTGTTGCTGTTTTGTGCTCATCATTTTGTTGCTGTCCTGTTTCATTATTGTATTCCTTTTGTTTGTGTTGCTTGCCCTACGTGTACGTTTGCCTCCGATGTATATTTTTGTTCCCTCTCCCCCCCTACTGTAACATATTTTTGCACGCTTTATGTGTTACGAGGCCGGGACGAAGCAGGTAGGTAAGAACGTCACGTGACTTTGTATAGTACATTAGGTTAGGGGTGAGTGCCACTTGTTGCTAAATGAGCTTCAGTAGAACAACAGTGAACTGCGGTCTGATGAGATGTTATGTTAGTAAAACAAATTTTCCTGTTTTACTGCGCTCAAGGTGCACGCTCCTCACTGTATGGGAATGAGGCACACACTCTCACTTCATCAAATAACCCGCACAAGAAACTATACGAGCATACATCGTCAGTTAAGTCATGAAATTACCAAAATTGCGATTAAAGCTGTAAAACCATGCATGCATGTGTACATGCATCACATTTAACAAAGTCTCTCAAATGCATGTACTGAAATATTCTGCAATTCAAGATCACAATAGGACGCAAGTTGACAGCCTATGTAATTTTTAACCTGGCACAAATCTTCAACTTAGCATGGCCACTTTTCCATGAATTATCTCTATAAGTAAAAATGAAAAAACAAAAAAACAAACAAACAACAAAAAAATTGGTAACACTTTATTTTAAGGTGTCTAATTACCTAATTAAGTACTTAGTAGTAGCAGCCGTTGTACTTGCATAAAACAAAATGTACTTACCATGTAACTAAGTAATGGAACAGCCTGTACTTACAGTTTGTAATTATGTATTTGTAATAGGCAGTTACTGTTACACATATGTAACAGACCGAGTCTGTTACACGGCTACTTGTACAGTTAAGTTCAATCTTGATACACTTTATTTTAAGTAGCTTATGCCTGTGTAATATTATGTAATTGTAATGTAATTAGAAATATATTACATGTATTTAAACTGTGTACTGGGTTAAATCAAACTAAGGTGCAGCTGGATAAGGTGTACAGTATAGATACACATGAAGTACACTTATACTGTCTTGATACACTTTATTTTAAGTAGCTTATGCCTGTGTAATATATAGTAATTTTAATGTAATTAGAAAGATATTACATGTATTTAAGCTGTGCACTGGTGGGTTAAATCAAACTAAGGAGCAGCTGGATAAGGTGTACAGTATAGATACACATGAAGTACACAAGTACAATCTTGATACACTTTATTTTAAGTATCTTATGTCTGTGCATTTACATTTATAAGTCTGCATCACATATGTAACAATCTTTTGGTTACATAAGTAGCTGTGTAACAGACTCGGTGCCTATTACATCTACATAATTACAAACTGTAAGTACAGGCTGTTCCATAACTTAGTTACATGGTAAGTACATTTTGTTTCATGTAAGTACAAAGGCTACTACTAAGTACTTAATTAGGTAATTATTCTGTATTATGGACACCTTAAAATAAAGTGTTACCAAAAAATGCAGACATTGTTTAAAGTAAATTTTACTTACAGTGTTCTCATTTTATATAAAAATGTGCAAAAATATGAATAACTTTGAGGCCATTGAATAATAGGCCTATATACAAAATCTTTCTCTGCAGGAGTTTGTTTTAGGGGCTACTAGAATACAGGGGGGCGCCAACATTGATCTTGCATACCCCTCTGCAAATGTGCAGTTGCGCCCCTGCCTTAGAGTATTACCTTTTGGCTGCTGTAAGGGTTCTATAAGTGAACACTACAGTTCTCTCAACATTGTCTAGTTGTAGTTGTGTCAAAACACCCCAGAGTCCATAGTCAGATACATCCTTCGATATAATTATGGGAAGAGAAGGGTCAAACAATGCAAGCACTGGGCTTCTAGAAAGCAGATCTTTAAATTCTTTTTTTACATTTTTTTTTTTTATGAAGAGACAAAAATTCTTATTTTTATTTTTTATATGCATAATTAGTTATATATATATATACACACACACACACAGTGTATATATATATATTATATTATATATATATATATATATATATATATATATATATATATATACATACATACAGGTGCTGGTCATATAATTAGAATATCATCAAAAAGTTGATTTATTTCACTAATTCCATTCAAAAAGTGAAACTTGTATATTATATTCATTCATTACACACAGACTGATATATTTCAAATGTTTATTTCTTTTCATTTTGATGATTATAACTGACAACTAAGGAAAATCCCAAATTCAGTATCTCAGAAAATTAGAATATTTACATTTGAGTTTCAATTAATGACCATCCCTACAGTATAAATTCCGGGTATCTCTTGTTCTTTGAAACCACATTAATGGAGAAGACTGCTGACTTGGCAATGATCCAGAAGACGAACATTGATGCACTCCACAAAGAGGGTAAGTCACAGAGGGTCATTACTGAAAGGTGTGGCTGTTTACAGAGTGCTGTATCAAAGCATATTGAATGCAAAGTTGACTGGAAGGAAGAATTTGGGTAGGAAAAGGTGCACAAGCAACAGGGATGACCGCAAGCTTGAGAATACTGTCAAGTAAAGCTGATTCAAACACTTGTGAGTGCTTCACAAGGAGTGGACTGTGTCACGGTTCATGGGTCTGTGTGTTCATCTTGCGTCTCTGTCTGGTGTGTGTGGGTGTCGTCACCTAATTACCGCAGCTGGTGCTTATCTGTTCGCATCAGCTGCAGCTCGTTGCGCTGCCTATATGTGGCTAGCGTTTTCTGTGTGTTTTGTCGGTTCGTTAACTTTGTCTTGTTTTTGCCAGTTCTCCGTGTTCCTGCCGTCACTGGAGATTACTGTTTCTCTGCTTGGAGTTTCTCTGCACGCAGTTTGGATACTCGTCACTCAGCTTGAGATTTTGTCTGTTCCTTGGCTGGTTAAATAAAGATTACTTTGCACTCGCACTTGGATCCTGGACTCTTTGCCGTGACAGAACGAACCGACCATTATGGATCCAGCGAGTTCAGCGGAATTGAGGGATATTTTGACTAGCAGCAACACCCGCATGGAGCGCCAGGAGGAACAGATGATGGCCACGGGGCGTGCGGTCCAGGCTCTGGTTACTCAGGTGTCTGAGTTAACCACCCAGTTTCAGCGGTTTAAGGTAGAGACCGCTTCAGCTCAGCAACCACCTCCGCCCAACCCACCTGTTGCCGTGGATCAATCCGTTCGTCCCACTGAACCTCGCCTACCGCCTCCAGCCTTTTACTCGGGGGAATCCCAATTATGCCGTTCTTTTCTGGCCAAGTGCTCACTCTATATTTCCCTCCAACCTTCATCGTTTCCCACCGAGGAGTCTAAGGTGGCTTTTGTCATCACTTTGCTCTCGGGACGGGCGGCTAGTTGGGGAACCACCGTGTGGGAGCAGAGGCTTCCTTGCTGCCGCTCGTTCCGATCATTTTCCGAGGAGCTTAAGAAGGTGTTTGATCGCGCTGCTTCGGGCAGAGAAGCGGCGCGACTTCTCGCTGAACTACGTCAAGGAGAACGCTCTGTTACCGACTACTCTATTGAATTTCGCACGTTGGCTGCGGAGTGCGGTTGGAATACGGAGGCTCAATGGGACATGTTCTTGTATGGTTTATCTGATGTCATTAAGGATGAAGTCTACGCTTTGGATTTACCCACCGGCGTGGATGGGCTCATTGACCTGGCCATTCGCGTGGATACTAGGTTGCGGCGACGGGGCCAGCAGACATTCCGGGGACTGCCGATTTTTCCTAAGGGTCACTCTTTCCCAGTTCCTGACGAGTCTGTGTTTTCTCCTCCAGATCCAGAACCCATGCAGATGGGCAGGTCTCGACTCTCACAGATGGAAAAGCAGAGACGAAGGGAGAAAGGACTCTGTTTGTACTGTGGAACTGCCGGTCACATTGCTCTGCACTGTCCAGTAAAAGCCAGTGCCCGCCAGTAGGTAAGAGGTTACTGACGGGTGGGATTACTCCTAACAAATCCTCTCTTTCAGCTACTCATCTTCCGGTGAGGTTGAAGACGCAGTCATTTACTTATGATTGTGAGGCTTTAGTGGACTCGGGAGCGGAGGGTAACTTTTTAGACATTAATCTCGCTCACAGACTCAAGATACCAGTGGTGGAGCTGTCTCAGCCCATCTCTGTGGTTGCGTTGAATGGTCAGTCGTTACCCGCCGTCACACACTCCACTGCCTCTTTAAGACTTATCACCTCTGGACAACACTCAGAGAAGATTGATTTTCTTCTGACCAATACTCCCGCTGTTCCTGTAGTCCTGGGACACCCCTGGCTTGTACTCCATAACCCCCAGATAAATTGGGGCAAGGATGCTGTTTTGGCTTGGAGTGAATATTGTCATGCATCCTGTTTGTTGTCTGCTTGTCCTTCTGTGTCTTGTTCTGTGTTTCAGGATGATCACGCTGACCTGTCTAACGTGCCATGTGAATACCTTGACCTGAAGGGAGTGTTCAGTAAGTCTCGGGCTGCTTCTCTACCTCCGCATCGTCCCTATGACTGTGCAATAGATTTATTACCAGGTACGTCTCCGCCTAAGGGCAAGTTATATTCACTTTCCACTCCGGAGAGGGAGGCTATGGAGAAATATATTTCTGATTCTCTAGCAGCCAAGATCATCCGCCCCTCTTCTTCTCCAGCTGGTGCGGGATTTTTTTTCGTGAAAAAGAAGGATGGCTCTCTTCGTCCCTGTATTGACTATCGGGGGTTGAATGACATCACGGTGAAGAATACTTATCCTTTACCGTTGATGTCATCGGCCTTCGAGCGTCTGCAGGGAGCGTCACTTTTCACGAAATTGGATCTCCGCAACGCTTATCATTTGGTTCGCATAAGAGAGGGGGATGAATGGAAAACTGCCTTTAATACCCCCAGGGGGCACTTTGAATATCGTGTTCTTCCCTTCGGTCTTTCTAACGCCCCCGCGGTTTTTCAGGCACTCGTCAACGATGTGCTGAGAGATATGGTAGATCAGTTCGTTTATGTTTACCTGGATGACATACTGATATTTTCCCGTTCTCTCCAGGAACATGTTCAGCATGTCAGGCGAGTGCTTCAGAGGCTGTTAGAGAATGGGCTTTTTGTCAAGGCGGAGAAATGCGTTTTTCATGCACAGTCTGTCCCTTTTTTGGGATACGTCGTCTCGGCCGAGGGGGTGCGCATGGATTCCGATAAGGTTCAAGCTGTGGTGAATTGGCCAACCCCAGATTCCCGCAAGGCCCTGCAGAGGTTTTTGGGCTTTGCCAATTTTTACCGGCGTTTTATTCGCAATTTCAGCCAGCTAGCCGCCCCTCTGACTGCCTTAACTTCCACCAAGACTGCATTCAGGTGGTCCTGTGCAGCTGAAGCTGCGTTTTCCAAACTCAAAAGCTGCTTCGTTTCAGCTCCCATCCTTGTTGCCCCTGACTCGTCCCGGCAGTTTGTGGTGGAGGTTGACGCGTCGGAGGTGGGGGTTGGTGCGGTCCTATCCCAGCGTTCCCTCTCGGACGGCAAGGTGCATCCCTGCGCGTATTTTTCTCACCGTTTGTCCCCCGCCGAGTGTAATTATGACATTGGTAACAGAGAGTTGCTGGCAGTCAAGCTTGCCTTGGAAGAGTGGCGTCATTGGTTGGAGGGTTCGGGGGTTCCTTTTGTTGTTTGGACTGACCACAAGAATCTTGAATACATCAAGTCCGCTAAAAGGTTAAATTCTAGGCAGGCTCGGTGGGCTCTTTTTTTCGGTCGTTTTGATTTTTCTATTTCTTACCGTCCTGGGTCTAAGAACATCAAACCGGACGCGTTATCCCGCATTTTTGACCATTCGGAGCGCCCGTTTTTGTCCGAACCCATTGTGCCGCAGAAAATTTTTATTTCTGCAGTCACGTGGGAAATCGAGTCGAAGGTCCGCACGGCCTCTCAAGGGGTAACGCCCCCGCCCGGATGCCCACCGAGTCATTTGTTTGTGCCAGAGTGTTTACGGTCCGAAGTTATCCAATGGGGTCATTGTTCCAGGGTAGCCTGTCATCCTGGGATAAATCGTACCATGTTTCTTGTTAAACAACGGTTCTGGTGGCCAGAGATGGCTCGCGACGTTCGCCTTTTTGTCTTGGCTTGCTCGGTCTGTGCTGTTTCTAAGTCTTCCAATCGACCTCCTGCTGGACTTCTTCAGCCGTTGTTAGTTCCTTCGAGACCCTGGTCCCACATCTCGCTAGATTTTGTTTCGGGTCTCCCACCCTCACAGGGAAACACGGTGGTTTTGACCGTGGTGGACCGGTTCTCGAAGGCAGCTCATTTCATCTCTCTGCCTAAATTACCCTCTGCCAGAGAAACAGCGGTTGCTGTCATTGATCACGTTTTTCGCTTACATGGCCTCCCGATGGATGTGGTCTCTGACAGGGGTCCACAGTTTGTTTCCAAATTTTGGAGAGAGTTTTGTAAATTATTGGGGGCGACTGTTAGTCTTTCTTCTGGGTTCCATCCCCAGAGTAACGGTCAGACGGAGAGGGCCAACCAAGATTTAGAACGAATGTTGCGATGTTTGGCTTCTCAGAACCCCTCCTCTTGGAACCAGCAACTCTCATGGGTTGAGTACGCACATAACTCGTTACCAGTTTCAGCTACGGGCCTATCTCCGTTTGAGTGTAGTTTAGGGTACCAGCCACCTCTTTTTCCGAGTATGGAGTCCGAAGTCGCGGTTCCCTCTGCCCACGCTTTTGTCCAGAGATGCCGCCGCACCTGGAGCAGGGCCAGACAGACCCTCCTCCAGGTGGGGATGCGCACCAAGGTCCAGGCCGATCGCCACCGGTCAAAACCTCCCGTCTACGTCGTGGGTCAAAAGGTGTGGCTTTCATCTAAGAATATTCCTCTCCGATCCGTCAGTAATAAGCTCGCTCCCAAATTTATTGGCCCATTTACTATCACCAAGATTATTAGTCCGGTGGTAGTCCGCCTCAAACTTCCTCCAGCGTACAGGAGAATTCATCCGGTCTTTCATGTATCCAAATTAAAGCCCGTTTTTCATTCTACCATAAATCCGCCGGTCCCGGTTCCCCCACCGCCGCGTCTCGTAGATGGGGAACCAGCTTATTCGGTAAGACGTATTCTGGACTCGAGGCGGAGGGGACGAGGATTTCAGTACTTGGTGGACTGGGAAGGTTACGGTCCTGAGGAGAGAAGTTGGGTGCCTGCCAGGGACATACTGGATCACTCTCTCATCGATGAATTCAATCGCCAGGTAGGTTCTCCTGGGAGCGCCAGGAGGCGCTCCTAGGGGAAGGGGTACTGTCACGGTTCATGGGTCTGTGTGTTCATCTTGCGTCTCTGTCTGGTGTGTGTGGGTGTCGTCACCTAATTACCGCAGCTGGTGCTTATCTGTTCGCATCAGCTGCAGCTCGTTGCGCTGCCTATATGTGGCTAGCGTTTTCTGTGTGTTTTGTCGGTTCGTTAACTTTGTCTTGTTTTTGCCAGTTCTCCGTGTTCCTGCCGTCACTGGAGATTACTGTTTCTCTGCTTGGAGTTTCTCTGCACGCAGTTTGGATACTCGTCACTCAGCTTGAGATTTTGTCTGTTCCTTGGCTGGTTAAATAAAGATTACTTTGCACTCGCACTTGGATCCTGGACTCTTTGCCGTGACAGACTGAAGCTGGAGTCAGTGCATCAAGAGTCACCACGCTCAGACGTCTTCAGGAAAAGGGCTACCATGCCACTTCTGAACCAGAGACAACGTCAGAAGCGTCTTACCTGGGCTGTGGAGAAAAAGAACTGGACTGTTACTCAGTGGTCCAAAGTCCTCTTTTCAGATGAAAGTAAATTTTGCATTTCATTTGGAAATCAAGGTCCCAGAGTCTGGAGGGGCCCAGAATCCATGTTGCTTGAAGTCCAGTGTGAAGTTTCCACAGTCAGTGATGATTTGGGCTGTCATGTCATCTGCTGGTGTTGGTCCACTGTGTTTTCTGAGGTCCAAGGTGTAGCATTTGGACCAATCAGACACAATTTTTCATTTGATTTAACAAATGAAATTAGTTATTAGATTAACAAATAATCACAGACCCCTCACCCAATACACATTCTTGGGTGCCCCTATGTCTGTGGACGCCTCCAGACCACCCCCGGTGCCATGGCAACCCATCAGATAACGCTAGTTTTATTGCTCAAAGGAATGCAAATGGTCGAGCAACACTCACTTCATATAGGAAAAAGACATTATGCCATAAAATGGACTCTTCTCTAATTAATTCATAGAAAAACCTTTCTTTGAATGAGCACACATATCATTAAGTCATTGTGTATATTATTACTGTTTTTGTGTATTTTATACTGTTTTATGCATGCTTATAATAGATCACTAGTTAATATCACTCTGACTGTAACATGTTTGGTCTCTATCAATTCGTCTTCGGATGATCTAAGTGAGAGTGAATATTACATGTTGATACCTATGCAACATATCAGTGTCCTAAGAATCTTTAATAGTTTGTATAATAACTTTCAATCCAACCCCTTTTGGAAATTACCATGCTCTCAGACAAAGGGCCATAAACCCCCCAGTATTTCCAAACTCCCGCTTGGAAATTCAGCCTTTCTCATTGGTCAAGCCCACCCTGAGAGGTGTGACTCTTCGGAGACTTTAAAGAGCCCATGCACAGTTCCCTCTTGCGCACTCTCTTCTGCTAAAAATCCTGGACTGCTGCCTGTGTGGAGAGCCTGAGCCGGTGCCAGCGTGCCCGGTGGGCTCCAACATATCTCAGTTTTGCGGTTCTGTTAGATCCTAGAAGGATGTGAGCTAGAACTCTTCTGAAACTAAGTTTTGCGCCAGGCTTTGCGGCCTTGAATTTCCATTCAACCAAAGCTCAGCAGACCTCAGAGCCAGAATAACATCTTTGGAATTCATTACTCTTCAACCCGGAAGAACGTGATTGCGAGTCCAAGACCTGAAACCATCAAGACTTTCCATCCAAGACTGCATTCCAGACACACATCAACAATCATGGAAGTGCAAGTATGGTACCTCTAACTAAACAAAGCAGAGGTTTAGTATAAGCTATAGACCCCGTTATAAACGCTGATGGTTTTACTCAGGTGGTTCACTGACTCTTTCCATAACTGCATTCTGTTTTCTCTAATGGATTCATTCATCCACTTTAGCTCCCCTTTTGTATATACGCGTGAGTGTATGTATGTTTGTTTGTTTGTTTGTTTGTTTAGATTAGTTATGTGTGTTAGCGTATAGTTAATAAAGTTGTGTGCACAGATTACATGAGTTTCTGGTTCTGCCTTGCAAATTAATGTCCCTTTACGATTTTGACCCTTGCTACATGCTCTAATGCATTAATACTTAAGAAAGTATTTTCTGTGGCCACGAAAATATCCTTTCTTAGAGTTGATTTGAACTTGCACTGAATGGTCGCTGGACGACTAGATCAGTTGATGGCAATTTAATTCTGCTACAGTTATCACTGTCAGCCGATATAAATAATTGTAATTAATCATAATTAATTGTAATTATTTATATAAAATTCCCTTTGAAGCTAATTTGCTACAAAGGTCAACGCAGCCGTATACCAGGAAGTTTTAGAGCACTTCATGCTTCCTGCTGCTGACCAACTTTATGGAGATGCAGATTAGAGGCTGACATTTTTTCGGGATTCCCACGGGTCATGGGAAACAAAATCGCCATGAATCACGTGATTGGGACGGTACAGGAAAAAATGTCATCGGGAGTGGGCAGGACCGGGAATAGTAATGATACCCAACTTTATACACAAACATGCCTTTTATATAAATAAACTATAAACTATTCTGAACTCAGTTCTAGTTGCCCTGTCTCGCTCTCCTCCTGTTTGCTTTGGTGTGGCTGCGTGAATGACGCAGTCCGTGACGGACAGATCGTTAACGGC
The DNA here is from genome assembly GCA_029620275.1 of Acrossocheilus wenchowensis. Classification (NCBI taxonomy): domain Eukaryota; kingdom Metazoa; phylum Chordata; class Actinopteri; order Cypriniformes; family Cyprinidae; genus Acrossocheilus; species Acrossocheilus wenchowensis. The sequence goes on from JAJUBA010000340.1 coordinate 64,538, forward strand.
TGGTCTATCTGGTAATACACAGTGGCTGTGTCTCATTTAGAAGGCTGCGTCCTCCGGAGGTCGAATCCTCTGGAGGTTGCATCCTCTGTAGGATGCGTAACATATACGAAGTGTCCTCAACCTAGAATTAAACGAGACGGCCTTCGTAGGATGGGCGGAAAAGAAAACAGGAAGTATCATGTTGATTTGCCAACACATTTAGAGCATCATTGCACTCGCACACGACTTAAATGAAGGAAAAATATTTCTAAATTTGGAAAGTAATTAAAAAAAAAAAAGTTTTATTTTGCTCAATGTTTGAGGTGCTGCATCGTTCGTACAACAGACAGCTGTTAGAGAAAAAAAGGAGGAGGATATTAAGACCAAAGTTTAACCGAATTTACTGGAGGTAATTTAAGTTAAGTTGAAAACATCACATCTGCGCTTGTGTGTACATCTGCCGGTGCCGGCATTTTTCAAATTAACGACGGTTGTTTATGGCGACGCAAAGAATTGTGGGTTATCTGTAGCAGCGAAGGATACACCCGATGCATCCTCCGAATTCCCGTGAAAGAAGGTCGCATTCGAAGGTCGCATTCGGAGTGTCCTACTTGCTTTTCTGAAATGAGACAGCCTCGATGACGTATGCACCCTTCGAATGAGACCTCCGGAGGACGCAGCCTTCTAAATGAGACACAGCTACTATCATTCATCGACCTCAAATATGGCTTTTCATCTGAAAGATGTATGTAGTAGCAACTTTACATGGCCGCTCAATATGATGTTAACCTAGAGAAATGTGCGCTATTGAAGTGTTTGTGTGGAGAGTGGAGCTGAATAGCGCGCTCACTTGCTCTTAAATTAGAATTAATTTAATTAGATTTTTTTTAGCCGCTTTTCCACTATCGGGCCGAACGGTTCTAAGAACGGTCAGGTACGGTTCCAGTTGTTTTTCCACATGAGCCTGGTACGGCGCAGCACGATTACAAACTGTTCTCGGCCCGGAATTCTCGGCACGGTTAGACAACCGTGCTGGTAGAGTGCGTGTGCGTGACGTCGCCACTCTGGATCGGTCACTTGTCTGTTGCCTGGCTGCTAGTTTCTCCGTAGCTTGCTAAGCATGCTATTTTGAGCAATGTAAACACAAATTAGTAAAATCTGAAGAAATTTCTGATCATCCTCCATAACGCGGTGGTTATTTACACCTCATATCATATGTAAACACTTGTGTTACCACGGCAACGACTGACGCATTCCACAGAGATCCGTTATCTGCCCCGCAGTGGAAAACAAAACCGTATCCGTGCTGACTGGCCCGGATCGGCACGGAACAGAACGGTTAAGCAAAGAGAACCGTTCGGCCCGATAGTGGAAAAGCGGCTAAAATCTCCATAATTTTTGGTCATACAGATAAAAGTAGCCTAATACATCTTTCGAATCTGTAAAGACTCGTTTATTTGTGTACACTCAGAATAACAACGAAACGTTGCGCTTTAAAGCAAACAGGGTGGGCTTTATATGGTCTCTGAGCGAGAAACTTCGAAACTCCGTCTTTGAAAAATATATCTATAGAGTAAAATGTCTACTTTCAAATGAAAAAAAAAAAAAATTCAAATAGAAAACGTGTGTGTTAGCATGGATGATTTACATAAATTTAATGTGTGCAATGTAGCCTACACTGCATAAACTGGCTTTCAGTTCAATATAATAACAAAAAAACTACATTTTGGTTTTTATTCAACGCTGTGATCTGTACTAAATTTTTACTGTAACTGACAGATTTCGGCCAAAAAAAAAAAAAAGGGAGTGGGAGGGAATGGGAGTAATTCTTCTGGGAGTGGGCGGGACGGGATTTTCCCCCCAGTTTTTTCGTGGGATTGGGACGGGACGGGATTTTTTTTTGTGGGAGTGGGACAGGAGAGGTTTCAAAATGCACTCCCGTGTCACCCTCTAATGCAGATTTCATTTTCCAACAGGACTTGGCACCTGCACACAGTGCCAAAGCAACTGGTTTAAGGACCATGGTATCCCTGTTCTTAATTGGCCAGCAAACTCGCCTGACCTTAACCCCATAGAAAATCTATGGGGTATTGTGAAGAGGAAGATGCGATATGCCAGACCCAACAATGCAGAAGAGCTGAAGGCCACTATCAGAGCAACCTGGGCTCTCATAACACCTGAGCAGTGCCACAGACTGATCGACTCCATGCCACGCCGCATTGCTGCAGTAATTCAGGAAAAAGGAGCCCCAACTCCGTATTGAGTGCTGTACATGCTCATACTTTTCATTTTCATACTTTTCAGTTGGCCAAGATTTCTAAAAAATCCTTTCTTTGTATTGGATACTGAATTTGGGATTTTCCTTAGTTGTCAGTTATAATCATCAAAATTAAAAGAAATAAACATTTGAAATATATCAGTCTGTGTGTAATGAATGAATATAATATACAAGTTTCACTTTTTGAATGGAATTAGTGAAATAAATCAACTTTTTGATGATATTCTAATTATATGACCAGCACCTGTACATATACATATATATATATACATACATACACATATATATACATATATATATATATATATATATATATATATATACACACATATTAGTATTTTTATTTCCAATCGTTTTTTATTGGCATTTTATCATGACAGCATGAAATACACTTACATCAAATGGATCAAGATACAACAAAATGTCCTTATCGTATCAAACCCCAAACCTTAACCATCCCTACCCAAGGAGGAGAAACAAAACAAAAAACCTAACAGGGAAAGAAAAACAAAACAAAACAAACAAACAAAAAAAACACAGGGATGTATAATATTTTCTCATAATTAGCATTCTGAGGTGTACTAAGAAAGGCATTTCTTAAGTATTATCCGAATCTATATCTGTATCAGAGAGACAAAGCAAACCTTTAATGAAATTCAAGAAGGGATCCCAGGTGCTACTGAAGGCTTTAAGGGAACCTTGAAGCATAAACCTTAATTTCACCAATTTAATGTAAAAAAAATATGTCTTGTATTCATCTATTGTGAGTAGGGGAAGTGACGCACCTCCATTTAAGGCGAATGTTCCTTCTGGCTAATAGAGTAGTAAAAGCAACCACTTGAGCAGTAGAATTAGAATAAGTGGTGTATGGTAGAACACCAAAGACAGCCGTCAATGGATTGGGACTCAGTTCAACATTAAGTGCTTTTCCCAGTGTGTCAAACACGATGGACCAAAAGGTTATTAATCGAGAGCATGACCAGAACTTGTGTACATGATCTGCTGGAGCTTGTTGACAACGGTTGCAAGCATCATTCTTGTCTGGAAAAATTTTAGATAATTGTGCATTTGTCAGGTGGGCTCTGTAAAGTATCTTGCATTGTATCAAACCATGCCTGGCGCAGATTGATGACGAGTGCACCCGATAGGATGCATGACCACTGTTCATCTGAAATAGGAATAGAGAGGTCTTGTTCCCAAATCTCTTCTAAACGCTTTGAAAGATCAGGTATTAAGTTAAAAATGACTGAGATAAGATGTTTATCACTGGGTTTAAGATTGAAAAAACTGTCTAGTGCATATTCTGGGGGACGATTTGGGAAGTGTGGGAACAGTTTCTGCACAAATGTCTCGTCTGAAAAAAAACAAATAGGTGACTATTGGGTAGGTTAAACCTGGCAGATAGGGAAGAAAAGGATGTAAACACATTCTCCTCATACAGGTCCTTAACTGAGTGTATACCATTACATGCCCATATACAGTATGCAGAGTCCAAACAAGATGGTGAGAAAGCATGGTTTTTCAAGATAGGCATATGTATAGGCGCTCTGTGTAATCTAAAACATTTTCTAAACTGAATCCAAATTCTGAGTGAGTTTGAAACAACTGGATTGGGAAGTAATTTTGCTAATTACTAACGGAAGCTGAGAAGTGATAACAGAATGTAAATTATATTGAGTTGAAGAAGTTTCGGCATGAACCCAGGGTGGGTAATCTTTGGGTAAGTGGGGGTTATTCCAGTATAAAATATTACTAATATTACTCGCCCAGAAATAGTGCTGACAATTTGGAAGAGACAGGCCACCTTTTGACTTAGGAAGTTGAAGAATAGATTTCTTGATTCGTGGTGGTTTATTTCCCCAAAGGAATGGCCGTATCGTGCTATCTACATTTTTAAAGAGAGATCTGGTGATGAAATTGGAATGTGCTGAAAAAAAAAATAAAGTAGGCTAATTTAGGCAAAGTGACCATTTATTTTAATCAGGCTAACACGTCCAGCTAGGGACAAAGGGAGTGTGGACCACCTTGCCATGTCCTCCTTAATTCGATCAACAAGAGATCTTTCAATTCTTTAAAACTGCAATCAGCAGAAGCAGTCCATTCAAACTTAGCATCTAACACATCTCTCAGCAGTGCACACAATGGCTCAGCAACAGAAGCGAAGTTAGGCAGGAATATGGTGCAGGGGCGTCAATGATTGCAGACATTTGGTGTACTAGGGGTAGCATCAGGTTTGAATGTAGGCTTATGGACGAAGCATTTCATGCAACCCACAGAAACATTTGGAGCTGGAATGGTTTCACCGACAACTGTGTGTAATTTGTCAGGTGCAGAAACAGTATCAAAGTGAAAAGAACAAGTTATGGCGGCGCTAGAGTGAGACACGGTGCACGGAGCTCCTGAATAATTTAATCTAAATAACCCTCCCTAAAGATATTTATTACGATGAAAGTACGTTATCTAAAATAATAACTTCGAACATTCCGATAAATATGCCGAATCCAAAGAAGCCGGACAATAAAAAAGAAGAAACTCAGGAAACGAGACTGCCATTATCTGACCCACCACCATGATTCCATGCAGAAATGGAAAAAGGTTTTCTCAGAATTCAGGAGTTAATTGACGGACGCCTGAGCAAGTTTGCAGAATCCTTGGAGAAAATGGGTAACGAATTACAGTCAATAAATGTAGAAATAATGCAGTTGGAGATGGAAGAGGCGGTAATGGGCCTTCACAAAGACGTTGTGGATGTCAAATTAGCTGTTGATGACGAAAATTAAACAGCTGAAAGATAAAATTGATGAACTTGAGAACCAATCTCGTCGTCAGAATTTACGTCTTGCCGGCTTCCCAGAGGGACTGTAAGGTAGAAACGCTGTGGAATTTTTAAAGGAATGGCTACCTAAGATCCTGGGACAGGAGGACGAGATCTATGAAATAGAAAGAGCTCACCGCACCGTGCAACGACGACCAGCAGAGAATGGCAAACCACGGGCCATTCTGATTCGTCTACTTAGGTATGGAGACACACTTAAGATCCTCAATGCGGCCAGAGAAAGGGGCAAGCTCACCTATGGCAACCCTACTATCATGATATTTTGTGACATGTCATCGATCTTGTTTAGAAAGCGACAAGAATTCAGCACACTCAAAAGACAGCTATGCAATAACGACGTGTCCTATGTAATACTTCATCCCGCGACGTTGAGGATTCAGCTACCGGAGACAAAGATCCTTCAACTCCAAAGCATCGGCAGAGACTTATCTTCGACAGCATCATCCGCACTTGATTTCCGGTTAAGACACTAGGAAATGGCATATCAACAAACAAACTCCGGGGATCTACAGTAAACTCTGCTAAAGCAATCACCCATAAAGTATGCAAGAATAACTGTACCAAAGTAAGAGGGGTGGGTGGTTTCATTCTTGGATGAACATTAATGACTTAATTCTGTCAAGAGTGGACTTTATATCTAAAATCCAATGTGAGAAGAATGTGATTTACTTTTTGTTGAATTGTTTATGAAAAGGTGTGAATTTTGGGTATGTTACTAGGATTATGTAGGATTATGTATGTTACTAGATAATGTATTGTAGACATTCGAAGTAAATAATATGTTTGTTTGAAAGTACATAATATAAGTATTTGTTGGGATTGACAGAAATTGCATGGGAGCTAGTTAGTTAGGATAAGGTAGAGGAAGTCAAGTTCGACTGTATGTTGCGGTTTTATGGTCTGTCAAACGATTAATCACGATTATTCATATCAAAAATAAAAGCTTTTGTTTACATAATATATGTGAGTGTACTGTGTATATTTATTATGTATATTTCAATACACACACTTGCATGTATATATTTCAGAAAAATATGTTATGTTTATATATTAAATATATTTATATATATAATATAAATTATATGACTATAAATTTATGTAAATTGTCACGTGTTTTAGTTCCTGTTTTTCCTTTTTTGGTCATGTTTCCTGTTCCCTGATTACATCATTCTGTTCCATCTGTGTTTATTAATTATCTCATTAGTTCCCTTTGTTTGCTCCCCTACTTAAAGGTCCCATTACATGCTGCTTTTTGGATGCTTTTATATAGGCCTTAGTGGTCCCTAGTACTGTATCTGAAGTCTCTTTCCCGAAATTCAGCCTTAGTGCAGAATTTCAGCCACTACAAGCCAGTCCCACAATGAGCTTTCCTTATTACGTGCCATTCTTTGTCTGTAGCTTTAAATGCTAATGAGGAGGAGACAGGCGTGGCAAGGTGGAGGGTGGGTGTGTGGCCTTAACCAGCTTTTCAAAATCGAAACAGTGCGGGTGTTTTTATATCACTGTATTTCTGAAGGAAACCTACTGTTTTCAGAAAATTTGGGATGTCATTTTCATTTAATTTTGCATGCAATGTCTGATAAAGCAGCGTTGTGAGTGGAGCTCTGCTTTGTGTACAGCGTTACCTCGGAAATCGCTATCTCCACGCTCTAAAAGCGCCTCCCGCTGGCAGAGAATGAAGTTGCATATAAGCCGCCACAAATAGAATCCAAGTCTGTGGGAAACACTGTACACATACTTCGGTATTCATTTGCACATCCAGACACTGAGCAACTGCCATGCTTCGCTCGTTTGCAAGCCATGATGTCTCTCGAGAAAAAAAAATAAAAATATTGCGCTCACCTGGCACGGTAGCTCATTTTCTCATGGGCGGCAAAGCAGAGAAAGGGCAGGTAACCTTTCCCCGTATGACGACATACAGGGAAGATTCCAGATTGGGCCATCTGAGCTTTCATTTCTCAAAGGAAAAGCAGGATACTCAGGGCTCGGTTTACACCTATCGCCATTTCTAGCCACTGGGGGACCATGGGCAGGCTAGGGGAACTCATTTTAATGTCAGAAAACCTCATAAAGTGAAATTTTCATGCAATGGGACCTTTAAACCCTCAGTTCTCCCTTAGCCTTTATCCATGCTCGTCTATTTACGTTGTGTTTCCCATCTGGCTTTGTTTGATGTTAGTTAATGGAAAATGTGTGTTGATGCTCTTTTGGTTATTCTCCTGTCCTTTGTTCACAAGTTGGAATTAAAGAATATTTATGTTTACTCCTGCGTTTGGCGCTATTACTACAACCATGTCCTATGACATAAATACATGTAAATATTTTCTAAATGTATACTGTATGTGTGTGTATTTATATGTAGCCTACATAATAAATATACAGAGCACACACACATTATGTAAATAAAAACTTTTATTTTGGATGCGATTAATCTTTTGACAGCACTCATTTTTATAAAACTTTTTTAAAAATGAGCCAACCCGTTGCTTTCAATGTGGAGGCAATTCATAAAAAAGAATTATCAGAGACTTTAAATCAAGCTTTAACTAATGTTTAGGGGGTCGTTAGCATATATGCAAGTTTCGAATATCAGTGATGACCATTTCATTTGCTATGTTGTTATTCAGAGCAGTGGCGAAGCTACGGGTGGGCCCGGGTGGGCCAAGGCCCACCCACTTTCAGCCGTGGCCCACCCAATGAGAAGTTGGTACTTTTCCAAATGAATTATATTTATTAAACGATAATAATAATAAACGTATAGTTTCCCTATAACTTCATATATTTACTTTAAAATATATTTAACGTGAGTTTTCTTCCTATAGGTGCATATAGCATACCCTTGTCAAAAATGATGATTCGTCAGTGACGATTCAGTTAGTCCCACCCACATTTATGTTTACGACGTAAGAACATAGTAAAATGCGCACGTTTTAAAATAATGTTGAATTTGAAAATAGTGAAACAAACCTCAATCAGTCTTTAAAAATATTGGATATCCCAAATGAAAATTAAGTCTTTGCACTGAATCCAGACCGCCAAATGAAACCAGACCACCGGGTGATGGATTTAGATTGGAAACTTATGAGTGTGTTTAAAGCATCATATTAGCAACGTGTTTAAACCGCTAAATAGATGCGTCCTTTATAGAAAGAAACACATAAACATTGTGCTAAATACTCTTCTCCACAACAAACTGCATATTTGCAGCTGTGCACATTTCTGCAGTATTCGTTTACTCTCCTTTTACTCTCGTTTTCTTACACGCACCTTGCCCACCCGGTTTTATGTCGGCCCACCCACTTAAACATTTCTGGCCTCGCCCCTGATTCAGAAAGTATGTGATTCAATTGTCTTAAACAGAACACAGTGTATTATTGCCTCGTCAATGTTATAGTTTCTCTTGGTTTACACTCCAGATAGATTGTTTACAGCAAATCAGGTCTTTATTTGATCATTTTATATGTTTTATGTTTTTCTCTCTAGTTTGATATCATCAGTTGTACCAAAATTAATTCATTTTTAACTCAGGTGTTTCATTTAGTTCTCATTGCACTCTAAAGGGAGATTGTTGTGATTTATAAAATCATATAGGTCATACAGGTAGCAAAAAACTCATTTTTTGATAGGTGGGTCATTCTACAGAAACGTCCACTTTTCTGTCCCTAGACTTTAAAGACATATTACAATTGAAATACACATTAGGGTTACAAATTGTTTCATTTTAAAATATATTTAAAAAAAAATTTATTTGAACAATTACACCTTCCTGAGGCATCAATGTGGCATTATTTTTTTATTTATTAATTATATAGAATTCCAAGTACCACAAAACTGCTTGTCTCCACAGCCATGTACAGCAGGAAAGTGCTTTATTTTGAGGTCAAAAACAGGGATTTTCTACCATTTAAAATACAAAAGTCTATTCATACAAATATATGATATAAATGGCATAATAAAACAAAATGCCAAAAAAATATTATAAAATATATAATGAAAATAGTGGTCCCCTGGAGTTGTGTCACTGGTGTTACCGCTTAACAAAAGACTTTTATTTTGGAATAAAAAAAAAAAAAAATCACACTGATGACATTACTCGACTTCCTCCTTCCTATTTTCTAAACATCTATGAAAAAAGGCCCATGTTTAGTCCACTGTTTCTTTTCAGTTATGATAAGTTTTCTCACTTATCTCATGATTTCATATGAAGCTTTTAGTTGATGTTACTGGTGTGACCTATTTATTGTTAGGGAAATGTAAAAAAAAAAACCTATAATACAAATGGATTAAACTACTTAATTTAGTGAGTATACCATAATTGACGACATGTGGCTTGATACCTTGCAGCAGACATTTTGTAAAATGCAAGGTGTTACCTTCCTTATGGATAACACCAGTGACGATCAGTATATCAGGTCTAATGTATGTCACTGGTGTTACTGTCACTGGTGTTACTGTGCTACTGTACTGTTTTTGTCTGTCACATTAAATAAATAAAACATAATTTATGCATTTTAACATTTTAACATTATTTCTTGCATTTTCATTATTTTTCTACAACTCTGACTATGTGCGGAATTTTTTTTTTTTAGAAATAATATTTCATAAAAACTTTTAATATTGTTAAAGAAGGTAACACCAGTGACAAAAAATTATACATGTGGTCTTGAAATAATTGCACAAAAAAGAAAAAAAAAAAAAGCTGTCATTTAATTTTACATTTTAAATTGTCATTTAAAAAAAACATTTTAAGACATTTTGCCATACCAAAAGTGGACGTTTCTGTAGAATGACCCAAAAGTATAGTATTTGGGGTAAAAAGCGCCCTCGCTGTTGGGGCTAAAGGTGCACAGTAATTAACATGATAATTCGCTGACTTTTCCATTTGTTGACATGCCATGGTTAGATTCAGATGGTAAATCATATATTATGTTGGGTGTCCATATTAGAGATAATCACCATGTTTAGAATGAAACCATCATATTTAAAAACATGATATTAATCATATCATATAATCAAATATCATTTATTGTTACTACTGTAAATATATATTTAATTATTATTGGATCTCCTTCAATACTTTCAGAATCTTTACTTATTAAAATGATTTTGTTTCTGTATTTTAAAATATATTTTTTATATTAACATATTTTAATAACAGTATATTTATTGAACAAAAATTTATTATTTTATTTTTCAAAGCAAGCAGAAAATAGTACAAACTTTGCTAAAGTGATTGTTTTGAACAAGTATTAACTTATTTTAAAAAACATTATTTTAGCTGAAGTATTTTTATCAATACCGTGCGCCTTTTACCCCATGCTGGTGGGCCTTTTACCCCGTGTGTGGGGTAAAAGGCCCCCCATGCCACCTCATAAATTTATAAGAATTTTAAACAAAATAAACAACTTGAATGATTTATTTTCACACAAAATCTGTTGCTCCATTAATGTTCAACACAGCGTATATATTTTTTCTGCAATTATACATTTTAGGTGCAGTGAATAGCACATTTCTTCTTAAGGGGGGCCTTTAGCCCTGTTGTAACCTATCTAAAATGCAAGTCTCTTAATTAACTTGTTTATTGTACTGTTGTAAAAAAAAAAAAAAAAAAAAAAAAAAAAACTATAATCATGCTAATTTTTGGAGAAAAACGGCACTCTTCGTGTGATATTGACTTACTATATAAAATGATATAAATATACATTTTCTGCCCCTATTTCTTCAATTTTGTGATCATTTTAAATGCATTTTAACAGACTGAATCACGCAGTGAAAGAACACACTCTAAATGCGCACACTAGTCTAATCTACTAGACTCCACGGCACTCTGTAGGAGTATTTTGTTTGGTTTTTGGCTAAATACTGATAATGTCAAATCACACATCATTAAAACAACAATTACGATATTATTGCAGACAATATATATCGCACACCCTGCACCACTGTCTTTTTGGCTAATTTGTGCAAAATCTTTTGCTAAACTGCCAAAGCTTCATTTTAACCACCAATGCAATGATGCAAGTATTTACTTTACCACTACATGCTTGCGAAGGGTTGATGTCGAGATTTTATAAGCAGCGAGTATGGTCTCCCTAGGCAAACACAGTTTACACTGCATAATAGAGCTTAAACATGGCCAGGGGTTCACATCATTTCCTTCGAGTTCAACTTCAGCAGAATACAACGGTCGACAGGGTTTGGTTTTCAGCTGGGTCTGCACCATTAACGCCTGTCTTGTCCGTCTGCATCTTTCTTCTGATTTTAGCGTCAGTTTGTTCTCCTGCCCATTATTTACTGCAGTAGTTTCCAGGGAGTGATTTTTTTTTTTTTTTTACTCAGTAATTAATGCGTTTTAAAATGTAGTGAAGTACAATACTTCAAACAAAATATACTTAAGTAAAAATACAGATTTAAAAAATTATTTAGAAGTAGAAGTACACGAAAAAGCTACTCAATTACAGTAACACGAGTAAATGTAGTAATTCGTTACTTTCCACCTCTGCAGAATGGAGAAAAAACCTTGGGAGAAACCAGGCTCAGTCGGGGGGCCAGTTCTCCTCTGGCCAGACGAAACAGCAGTTCAATTCCAACTGCAGCAAAGTCAGATTGTGTAAAGGACTCATCTGGTTCTCGAGGTCTCGTCCCGATGGTCGCCTAGGTGACAAGGTCTTCACTGGGGATTTGTCTCTGGGGCTCATCTAGGTGTCCTGGTCTCCACTGATGTTCAGGGCTGTTGAGGTCATCTCTAGGTGCTGATCCATCATCTGATCTGGATACGAACTGGATCCGGGTGACTGCAGTGACCATCTGATCTGGATACAGACTGAATCGGGTGGCTACGGTGATCTCAGAACAAGAAAGAAACAGACTAATATTAGCATAGATGCCATTCTTCTTACTATGTAACAAGTACATCGGGTGTTATGGGAAGTGTTCCTGGTTCTGGTTGATCTAATTAATGCAGCCTAACAATCCTTTAACGGATTTGAATATTAGAAGCATATTAGTGTGTTATGTCTAAGCCAGGTGAAAAAGATGTGTCTTTAATCTAGATTTAAACCGACAGAGTGTGTCTGCCTCCCGAACAGTGTTAGGTAGATTGTTCCAGAGTTTGGGTGCTAAATAGGAAAAGGATCTGCTGCGCGCAGTCGATTTTGATATTCTAGGTATTATCAAATGGCCAGAGTTTTGAGAACAAAGCGGACATGGAGGACTATAATGCGATAAGAGCTCGCTTAAGTACTGAGGAGCTAAACCATTCAGGGCTTTATAAGTAATTAACAAGATTTTAAAATCTATACAATGTTTACTAGGGAGCCAGTGCAGTGTTTACAGAACTGGGCTAATGTGGTCATACTTCCTCGTTCTAGTAAGGACTCTAGCTGCTGCATTTTGGACTAACTGGAGTTTGTTTACTAAAGGTGCAGAACAACCACCCAATAAAGCATTACAATAATCTAACCTTGAGGCCATAAATGCATAAATTAACATTCCTGCATTTGACTTTGAGAGAAAAAATGCAGTTTTACCAATGCTAGAAACGTGGCTGTCAAAGGAAAGTTTGCTATCAAATAGCACACCTAGGTTCCTAACTGATGACGAAGAATTTACAGAGCAGCCATCAAGTGTTAGACAGCGTTCTAAGTTATTACATGTGGGTGTTTTAGGTCCGATAATTAACACCTGTTGTTTTTTTTTCCAGAATTTAGCAGTAAGAAATTACTCGTCATCCAGTTCTTTTACACTCTAAAAAAAAATCCATAAAAATACAGCACAATATACCATAATAATTTGAAGGAATTTTCCGTATTTGGTTTTTACAGGTGTTTTTCCGTATTTTTTAAATTCCACTTTGCATTGTGGGAACAAGAAGCTCAGGCGCGAAAACAGTGCTAGCGCAGGCGCCATTACAGTGTTCTCACTTTTAGTTTTATAATTACAAGTTAATTAACTTTAAAACGTTAAATCTGAGGTTTAGAGCGCTTTATGCCTTCAACAGGAGCTGGCAGAGTAATTTTCAAGAAAAGAAGACACCATTTACGATTTTTTTTTCCCTAGATAAGACTAGGTGAAGATCTGACATCGCAGAATTTTTATTGTCTTGTTTATGTTAAACACACACACACACACACACACACACACACACACACACACACACACACACACACAAGAAGTTAATTCGGTAACGTTACTGGCACGCTGTCTGTGAACACACGTCATGCACGCACAGAGAATGCAGCTTTATTTATTTATTTATTTTCAGACAGCACGTCAGTAGCACACCAAGTTCTCTCTCTCTCACTTACACGGACAAAAACAAACAAAATTATGTAAAAATAACAATTTTTGGCGAGTGACAGTCTTAAATAAGTTAATGTCTTGACTGATGTAAAGAGTTGGGATGTGTCAGGTGTTAAAGGGACAGTAGTTTATGAGATTCATGGTATTTCTTTTGTTTTCTTTTCTAATGACAGGTCTAATTGCTGCTGCTGTACTGTACACCCCAAGCACCCCCTGCATTCTTATCATGTGTTTGTATTATGTTTTATTTATTAACTGTTTTTATTTTATTTACCATTAGGCCTGTTCAATACTGACAAAAAATTAGTCATTGAGTCATTTATTCAGTTGACTTTTGTTTGTGTACAGTATGTTGTTCAGTTTTACTTAAAGCGTTATACTTTGGTTGATTAGGCTGTTGTCCATTACATGATAAATTAATTGTAATAAGCTACTACTGAAATTCCCACAAGGATTTCAACATCATATCTGAAATGCTTTAAAAAAAAAAAAATCTTGCTTTTACTTGTGTTTAAATTCAATCAACACACTGACTAAACCTGATTGGTTCCAGAGCCATTGAACGGCTCTGATTGGTTCGTATGATAATGAGCTCGCACTGCGAGCTTCGTAAATCAAATATGATGTGCGTGCAAATGTCCCTTGAATGTGAATATAAGTCTAAATTTAAACAGTATTATATAGAGCGATTGTGTCTCTTTAGAGCACTTGGAGGAAACCACGCAGTTCATATGGATTACTTTGGCAATGTTTTTTTTTTTTTTTTGCGATGAACTTTTTGAAACATGAACATCTTTGGTGAATCGTCTTTCATTGGAGGGACATAAATATTTCAATAAAATATCTCTGTTTTTCTTTCGAAGATGAAGTCTTAGTTGGTTTGGAGCATCTTAAGTGTGAGTGAGGACAATGTTTTGGGGGAACTATGAAATTAATTAGAAAATATAGCAGTATGTTCTTACCCAGATAGCAAGGTGACATTGATTCAATGTTGAAATTCCATCAGAATCATCATTTTGGTTGAGGTTGAAAATTCAATGCTAAATAATATTGGATCAATGTTGATAATTCAATGCTTTTCAGTGCTGAAAAGATAGATATTGAATCAATGTTGATTTTTGGTCAGCATTTCACTGGTGAAACTTTAGACTGTCAATCCCTCATTCAACACTTAAATATGGTACATTTTCCTGAAATGTAGTGAGCAGATGCTCCTCAAACAATAAATTCTGTAACTTTTGTAAACTCGTCACCACTAGCAGCACCGTTAAGTAAATAAAACTGTCTGCTGAGTGTGTGGATTAAAGAACTGTGACCATTAGATAGAACTCAGATAAACCAGCTGGATATTATTATTATTATTATTATTATTATTATTAGCAGCAGCAGTAGTAATGTTTTTACATTAGAAATTAATGTGTTCATTACCTGTTTTTGGCTAGCTAGAGGAGTACATTCAGCCAGAGACTGATAATGACTAAATGCTCCAATGAATGTCCTTATAATTCTTGTGGTCATCCAGTTCATTAACTTAAATTAAACATTTTTATTTTTAAATCAAAATATTTGTAAATTATAATTATCATTTATATTATTTATAATTTATATATTCATTATAATTATTAATTTAAATCGTGGAATTTACATACATTTAATGAATTACCTAAGGATAAGTTTTTTCCTGCACCCACTATATACACATAGAAGTCTCTTTAAGACAAGTCATGTCACTCGGCCATCTTTGAAACACCTCTCGAGCACGCAAGTGCAGCTTCTTTGAATGGGGAAATTCTCCAAAACTGTTCACTAAGCTTATGATTAAATTTCATATTTGAAATCACCAAAGAAATCTGACAACAACTGTATCATAAATGTTGTTTCTTTTGCTCAAATAGCATTATAAAAAGCTTATTTTTCAGGCTAGATCAGCCAGTGCGCATGCGCAGTTCTAAGCGCACGTCTCAAAATGCTGACTGTTTCTATAGCAACCGGGACTTCTAACGGCAGCTGCAGTGACGCGTTGACTTTACCGATTAGGGATGCGGCGATTAACCGGTTTTACGATTAACCGCGCTTTAAAACGTCACGATTAATTAATCGTAAAGGCTCCGCTACACCGAGTGTTTTTGTTGCACGGAATGGAACTGTTGAAACCTGCGCAAAATGAAAACAAAGTTACACTGGCGGTGCACCATCTTAAAATGCCTTGCTTATCAGAGACATGGAGGCTACTAGATTAAAGGAACCAAACAGCGATCCTTTATTTCCACCAGAGAAATGACTGAAGTCGATAGTGTGGGAGAAATTGCTGTTAAAGTCCTGTCTAAATGCCATAAAACTTGCTGTTAAAGAGCGAATACATAAGGGATCATGCACAGCTAGCCGACCTGTTCTCGCTGTGCAATAAATGATTTTAATGCACGACGTGAAGGCAAGGACCACCTGACGCGACGTTTGCTCTAACATTCTGCCTGCTTCAGAGATGAAATGGTGCGGAGAGAGAGAGAGAGAGCAAGATGTGAATTAGCCTACCTGCATCTGCACGTCAATTTAAACAATGAAGATTTGAGTTTAGTTATTTAAACAGTCATTTTACCCCCTCTTTGCTGATTAATATAATGTAGCGATCCAGTATCTATAAGCTATTTTATTAATGAAAGTCGTGGGCAGTTTCTGTCTTCCTAAATGTTTGTGTGGGCAGCTCGATCTTGATCTCACAAACCAAAATAATAGATATTTTCTCAGGCCATATGTAAAATCAGATGAATAAAGATTATTAAAATGAATAACATTACAATAATAGTTTAGTTTATTCCCCTCATTAGTAACAGTGCCCTCTGTGGGATTAGTTATTTAATATTAATAGTTAATATTAGTCTTATATTTTATCATAATTTTATATTTAGATTTATCATCCCTGTTAGGCTATAGTATTATTCATAAGTCAATTTATTTTTCACCATCTTTCCAAGTTCTGTACCTCAGGTCCAAAAGAAATGTAGAAAGAATATACAAAATGAAAACACCAAATACATTTGTGATCTATTTCCATTCGTTATTTTCAAAAGGGAAATACTGACATGGATGTTTACAGAGCAGAGGCCACGTTTTTTTTAATTCCAATAGGAGAGATGTACTTTTTTGTGCTGTATTATTGGTTACTGTGTTATTTCTGTTTCAAAAGGCAGAAATCAATAACACTTTAAAATCTATAATTGTTGCATCCCTATTACCGATTAGTGATTGGCTCTTTCATTCAGAAGGCGGGGCTTCCTGAGTAGTCAATATGGCATGGCTTATGACAAAAAGATTTATTGCTTTGACCTTTTGACCTTTCCCCCTCCCCCACACGGCCCACCCACATAGCGACCACCCAGGTCGTGTTGACCCCTTGACCCCGTTAATGCGTTCCAGATGTGTGGAAATCGGAGAAGCGTGAAATTCCTACGTCATCCGGGGATGAGATATGTTGTTTGTACAAGTGTAAAACCATAAATGAGCTGTCAAGTAATGTTTTGAAGATTTTATGCTCATCCGGTGGGGGTTTGCCCATCTGCGGACCACGTGGCAGCGGTATCTGGTTGCATTCTGAGGCCTGGTGTATTATGGACTCTCCCTCTATGGGAGATGTATGTAAAAGGATGAACAGAATAAACAATTTTAACAGGTCAGTTTTAAGACAAACATATATTCTGTTGGTTTTATAAAATGTAATTAAATAACACTCCTAATAATGAATTGGGAATAAAATAAAACCCTCTTACTTTTTTCTTCAAGAGAAAAAAAAATATTTCCTCCTCTTGCAAGGAACCCCATTCTTCAAATGAGAGGTTTACAAAAAATTGTGTTTAGTTAAAGTTGGAAAAGTCCTCTTTCTCTCCCTCTCTCTGTCTCTCACACGCACGTGTGCGCATTCAATCGTCCCGAGGCTTATTTTCTTCTATTAAATTAAAATAAATAAATAAATTATGCAGTTACACACAATATAAAACATTAACACAAGTTTTAGGTAACAAAACATTTTGTAATGAGGAACCGGCGACGTCGAAATAAGAAAAGGGAAAACAATATATATATATTTTAACAGGTCAAACGAGAAGGGCCATTGTGGACCCGACACGCCCAGACATGACACATTTCTATGTTTTATTCGCATTTATTTGTACTTGTATCACAGAAAATTTAAGTTTCTACATTATATTTAGAACCTTTAATATTTATAGTGTATCATCCCCTAAACCTACCCAGCACAGTAAATTTTCTTCATTTTTTTACATTTTCATAAACATCATTTAGTATAATTTAATTTAAAAAAAATAAAATAAATATATATATATATATTGTCACGGGGTGAAGAATCACACGACAAGGAAGTGCAAAATAAATGCCCCGGAGGGTGGATTTATTGGTGAACAAGCAGGTGGGTGTCAAGTGCGGTGATGCCTCTGTGCCGTGAGTGCCCTCTCTTCTCCTCTTCCTTGGCCGTGGATCCGTGCTCGGTGCAAAATCCTGTGCTCAAGGTGGTGCCGCTCGGTCATACGCTGCTGTCTGAGGAAACAACCAGAGAAAGGCGTTAGCTCTTGACTCATGGAGAATGAACTCACATGTGGCTTGGTTCGGCGTGGCTTTAAGCGGTGGCCGCTGATGAGTCCCAGCTGTGACCGAGCGGCCGGTAATGAGGGAGTGCAGGTGTTCCTGATCCGTTTCCAGGACGATGCTGATGAGTGATCGGGACGCTCGTCACAATATATATATATATATATATATATATATATATATATATATATATATATATATTTAAAGGTAATTTATTAAAATGTTTTCATTAAATTTATAAAAGTGCTTATGGGTACAATCATTTGGAGTATTACAACACTCCATAGACAAAATTATTTTTACTGTACACCTACCAAAATTCTGCATACAGCCATTTTTAATAAAATATATATATTTTTAAGCGATCTGAATTATGAGGACTCAAGACGTTTCATCAAAAACCACATCGTCATATCAGTATATATATAATGTCATTATACAATTTTGTATCATAAGTCATATAAACAAGCGAGCACTTAAACATTTCAAGCTGAAGAGACTTATCTCTGTTTTAAAGAATATGGTAATAAATATTTATATATGTCATAGTAACAATCGTTACTGAAGCAAATCATTTATCATACATTTTAAAGTATTCAACAATTAATTAAGTTCACTGAACTTATAAAACACATAATTCTCTTCTTTTAAAGAAGGTGGTAAAAATAAATAAATAATGTGATTATAAATAACATACTGTATAAAAATAACCATTTAGTTTTACATTATTCTGGGAGTGATGATGATTGTCCGAATGAGAGTTTGAAGTAGGAAAAGCTCCCCTGTCCCCTTTCTCACCCTCACCCTCTTTGTTTCTCTCTCTCTCTCTCTTTCTCACACACACACACACACACACACACACACACACACACGAACGAGCGTGCTCACGTTGGTTTTTATGTTTTCTGGGGATTTTGTACTGTACAAACTGTACAATGACGTCTATTCCACGAATGAAATGTTTCCAACAAAATAGATAAATATAAAAATAAAACAAAAAACGTTTAAGTTATAAACTTTATTAAATATAAAGAACACTCACAGATCCTCCCAGGGCTAAACATCGTAGTGAAATGGATTGAATGCTTCAAGGCCCACTCAGAGACCGGGAGGAGTCTCTACGGTCCATAACAGCTCATGTGTCAAGTTAGTCTGCTACCCCTTTTCAGAGTGAACGAAGACATCTTAAAAATGTATTATTATTATTATTATTATTTAGGTATACTCTTAAGAGTGTAAATAAGATCTTTCAAACTTAAAAGACTGTTTAGACGGAATCTTACAGGTTTTTAAATAAAATATTTTACTTATCGGTTTGCAAATTTAACCTTAATTATGATTTTTATTCCACAGTACCTGTTCAAATTTTAGTTTAGCATTTAAAATTGTGCTTAGTTTATTTGATTTCAAAGCATTTTCCCACTTAAAAGACTAAATAAATTGTTTCCCTATCTTAGACTATTACTAGGGTGAGCCTGTGATCTTGTTCGGAGCTTATAAAGTTCATGTTCATACTTTTTTTTGAACCGACCTTTATCAGCGTGATAAATATCATAGGCCTATACTATCAATATACAATTGGTTATCTACTGAATAATATATGTAGAAATATACAAAATGTGATGTATCCATTTTGAAGAGATACTTTTGCAGGAACCAATCCTTTTACCCATAACGTTCCGGCTCATTTAAAATGTTTGTTTAAGTCAACTACAGACCATGACAACTACAGACCATTCTTCGGAGTTGTAAACTACTCTTGAATGAATCCGCACATGTGAGGAACACCTTATGCGGAGCAATGGGGCCCCCTGAGAATATTTAATTACGCTTTAAAAAGCACAGAACAAGCTAAATGAATGTCAGACGGTATGAAAACACCTACGGTGTTAAAACCTATCTACAATATGTATTAAACATATGCTTTGTTGTTAAGACTGCTTATTAATAGCGGTAATACTTTTAAGTTTTAAGGGTTCACAAGTCTCATAAATCTATATCATTTTAATTTATTCATTTATTACTTTTCTTATTTTTACAAAGGTTTCAATTCATAGTAAATATAAGGTCAAAACATGATATTACAAAAGAAATCAGGTTTGACAAATGTTTTTAAAAATAGGGAATGCTCCAAACAGCTCCTCACACCCACACCCACATCCACACCCACCCAATCACACACACACACCCACCCACACACACACACACACACACACACACACACACACACACACACACACACACACACACACACACACACACACACACACACACACATACACACAGACATACAGAGGCACAGACATACAGAGGCACCATTCAGGAAGGTCAGCAGTTCAGATCAGAACTTTTTCCAAAATCAAGTATTGTGCATTTGTATAAGACTTACTGTTTTAAAGCATCAACTTCCTTTAAAGCTTGAATAAAAGGCTACCAGTTGTAGTTTCTTATCCATTGTGTTTTAACAAAGTCATTAATCGATTCTCTTTGATTTATAAGATTTACTTTTATTACTGCACAAAGGTTCCCGCTACTTTTATAAGTCTGATAAATATGTGATGAATACACGAGGAAGTGAGAATCAGGTTACCAATTAAGTTTGACACAATGTTTTTAAGAAAGGGATTTTATTTATTTTAAACACAACTAAACCAGATAAAAGATTCTTCTTTCTTTTTGACAAACCTACATTTAAAAGTATTTGATCTTTAAATTATTTGCTCTTATTTTCTAAGGTCCAATAGACGAACCTTCTTATCCCAACAAAGAAAACATATTTTACATTCATTCATCATATTTTATTCAATATTTTTGTTCCTGTATCGTGGTTTCATGCCTTTGTCTAACGCTTTAGATGCATCAGAATGCAGATTTTTCACCATCCAACATGAAATTAAAGAGGTGTATCAGCCGAGCTTGTTTCAACTTACCATTTAGGTTATTATTTTTACTCACATAGATATAGAACAGATATAGAATAAACCTTATTATCCATGCTTTTCCCCCTACAGACCCAAAGATAATATCCAAACAAGGTCTATGGGGGCACAGTTGTAAATTCCTAGAGGTCTAGTTTCTCAGAAAGTGTTTACAACATATAAGAAAAGGGTCCTAATGAAAAACCTCCTCTCGATCTCCTGTGACTGTCATTTTACTCAGGGTTAGTGTTATGGATGACGTTGTTCACATTTTGTTTGCCGGACTGTATATGTCATTACAATGACTGTAGGTGAGGCCTTCTCTCTCTTAGAGTGGTCAGCATTCAGTGTTTATAGAAATAAATGAAATTAAGAAAATTTCGACTTGAGAGCGTTTGACTAAGTCCGTATTACTTTTTAGGACAATTACCATATCCATATCCGTAGGATGTTAAGTCTTGTTGATTTACACATACAACTGAAGCATATCTAGCCATCGCTCTGAAAGCCACACATTCAGTAAAGTTGATGTTGTACGTCTTCTTGAAAAGGTTACAGACACAAAATATCGAGGAATTTTGTGAGAACAAAAAAAAAAACCCTATGTATCTCAAGAGACACAGTTTCTAAGAAAATCGCAGTATGAATACAGACAATTACGCTCGTGGGCATTTCTGTATATTTTTTCCTTACGTCACTAGATTTAGACCTCTTGTTCAAGATAGCTGTTGACGATATTCACATTTTATTTGTCATACCAACGACTCATTTCTTTCAAAGTTTTTGCTATTAAATATTAGGCCTATGCGTACTACCCTTATAAGCATAAGCATCTGCCTCTTGCTAAAATTTTTCTGTTTTGTCCACTTTTGGCAGATTTGGTAGAGGGACTATGTCGACTCGTTGTAATGTGACAGCAATGAAGAACCGTAACGTTAAACTACATGCCCATGAAAAGGTCACAGACGTAGTCTTTTATACAGGAAATATGTATCGGTATAACAAATACCTAATACTGAAATACTCTCTTTTAAATATATTTAATGTTTTTAGTTTTAGTGTTGATTTTGACGGCCCTCCCCAATAGATGATACCACTCTATACTTTTTTCATTGTTTTTGTACAGTTTTTAGATGAAGACCATCCTCAGAGTTTGGTCAATCATGCAGCGAGTGAAAATGAGAACAATATAAGATAATTAAAGGAAAGTCAAGAGAGTGTTTAAACTGAGATTATGGTGTACAGATTACTGGTCTGTCTACAAAGAGGCCACGCGACACAAGGCCTTGATCTTACTATTTCACTGTTACATGTACATCTATTTCATTTAGAGCGCATACAGTTACGCATTACAATTTGAAGATGGTGTGGAAGCAATATTTTCTTTGTACGTGTCTCTCTAAACGTGGCTTTAATAAGTAAATCACAATGTCATGTAGTTGATTCATTGAAAGGTGCATGTTATTGACCTTTTTAGACGGTCTGCACCAACACACAGACACATGATTTAGGTATTCATCTGACCAAAAGTTTTGATCTTGGGGGAAACACGCACAACACCAACTGAGAGTTGTCATGATTGTCTTCATAACTGATCCACTTTTATTAAAACAACGCGGCATGAAGTTACTACATTCAACAGCACAGCCCCTTGAAATATTGTAGTATATCTTTTTTTCCCTTTCTAAATAACATCTAATATTTAATCTAAATTTATGATAAGTGTTTCCAAGTTGTCATGCCTGTCGTTGATTTTTATAACATATGTTTCACCAAACCTAAAGGACTGACAAATAGGTTTAGCATAAGACCGCATTTCAGCTGTTAGCCTGAAAATGCAAGTGAACTGAGATTTCATACTGAGATAATCTACAGAACGTAAAACAATCTCGCAGTTATATTAGAGTTTTGGATTCTAGTTTATGTTGAATATTGTTTGTTACTGTACCACTGGTTTAACACCTCATTACTTGAAACCAGACCACCAAAAATATGCTTGAGTCCTAGTAGTAGCAGTATGAAAATTGGGTTTTTTTTATCTTTCTATGATTTGTTCATATTCGTCAATATTTAGGTTATGTGAATTTGCTTGATTTAATAAATCATGGCTTCATCCCACCCGTCGTCTTCATTCGAGACATTTACGTTATATTATTAATACTATCCTAGTTTAGATATCAGATACCAGACCTATTTCCGTATTCAGGCCGATTTCTGCAACCAGATACCGCTGCCACGTGTTCCATGGATGGGCAAACCCCCACCGGATGAGCATAAAATCTTCAAAACATTACTTGACAACTCATTTATGGTTTTACACTTGTACAAACAACATATCTCATCCCCGGATGACGTCGGAATTTCACGCTTCTCCGATTTCCACACATCTGGAACGCATTAATGGGGTCAAGGGGTCAACACGACCTGGGTGGTTGCTATGTGGGTGGGCCGTGTGGGGGAGGGGGAAAGGTCAAAAGGTCAAAGCAATAAATCTTTTTGTCATAAGCCATGCCATATTGACTACTTTCCTGCGATTGAGCGGCCATATAGAGTGGGGGAACTATGATGTCACTTTGTAGGCGAAAACCTGGAAGCAAGTTAGCATTTTAGCACTTCCGGTTCCAATTTTAGTTAAATCCCTAAAATAAGGTCCGTGGTTCACATGGACTCAAGATACTTTCACAATTTATTCTACGACATAAAACACACCAGTCATACCACACTCGTGATTTTTTTAAGCTGTTATATTTCTTAAAAAAGACGGTTGCTAACAAGCTGCTAAATGGGACTACAGGTGCTGTCGGAGACATTAAACGTCATCACTCCGAACAGTATATCAATTTAGTATTTTCCAGTTGTAGTATAATTTATAATACAATTAATTTTAGGATAACCAATGAATATTTTACAGCATTTTATATTGTTGTTCGACAATGATTTTTTGCTTTGCCACACATGTCTTCGGAGGGAAGATGCTCGTTTTATGGCTTACTGATGCGGTGACTCTGGGTTCGTACCACAAGGTAAATTCATATTATGATTATTACATGTAAACACCACATTTACCGGCTTTACGTGGTGAAAGTGAAACTTTAATGATGCATAGTGCTTAAAGCCACGTCAAAAATAAATGTGTACGGCCGCATGAAGTTGTTAGAAAGAGATTGTAGAAGCAAGGATAAAATAATATTTTGTGTACCCACCCTAACAAAATGATAGCTGAAATGTGGTACTTTGTTCACTAAAATAAGTTTAATCTTACCGTATCCAACGACTCGCTCACTGTTATTTAAAAGATTAAATACGCGGGGATATGTTTTTAATTAAAATATTCATATTAATCAAGGATTTATTGACTTTTAATGCACCTTATGTCGAAATGTACATAAATACGTGCTTTAAATGTCCTTTAGTTATGATTATTTCATTTATTCACTATACTGTTTATTACTAATGTCTCATTTCAGTTTTATTTTGGCTCTAGTTTTGTATTTATTCCAGTTTATATGAAAAGGTTCATGTAATGTGGATTAAAATTCATATACAGAGTAAATACGTTTCACTAAACATGTTAAAAATAAGTTTGAAACAGTTCTCGAGAGTACGATGGTCATGAGGTTGAAGCCGAGCGACTGTGGTGCTGTAGTTCGTTTATAGCCTAAGTTTAGCTTTTCAGTTCTAGCGCTTTTATTTAGGCTTCAAAATTTATCGTTATATTATTTTGTGAAGATTATCTTGGACAAAACGTGTAAGTTTCATGAACTATGATTGAACACAGAGCTTATTTTTTGTGATAATCCAAAAGCCTATGGAAAAATCCTATTGACTTTTTGTTGAGGGAACCAGTTCCCCTTCAATTCGGTCACTCTACATTGCTATGGGAAATACCTTTTCCTCGAATATTACTGAAGCCTTATTGAATCACGCCAGTAAAACTGGCCAATGACGTTCAAGCGCGCGAAATATGAGCGGGATCCCACTCTATATAAGGCAGTGCTTGTACGTCATCCATTCAGAATTTTTTCCTTCAGCAAGAAGCCTATCAACAATCTTCTACTCACCGTGATCTACACTCTGCAGCGGACATGCCTTCTCTTCCCCTGCTGTGTTCCGGTGAGCTTCGGACGGATAAAGATGACCTCTCGCGATTGCCTCTCCTGCGTAGAGCCATTCGAACCCTCTGATGGCCACGAATCGTGCGTCTTCTGCCTGGGTCGTGCCCACGCAGAGGCGGCGCTTGGGGGGTCGGACTGCCCCCACTGCGGAGATATGAGTCTCCGGACTCTCAGGCTCCGTGTGGCCATCGTCCAAGGCGATGAACTCGCCCAACAAGCTCTGCCGCGCTCTTCCTCTGAGGCCTCTTTTGAGCCAAGGAGTAAAGTGCCGCGAGTTACTGAGGCGGATCTGTCCGGGTCGGGTGACGAGACCGCGCTGGCTCAGTGCCCACGCGCTCCTCACCCCCCTGCTGCAGGTCCCCTTCCAGTGCGCTTCATGGCCGCTAATCTCCGCCCCTCCCCCAGCGCGCAAGATGTGGTGTCTTTCGGAGCCACGGAGGAGGATGAGGATGATGCCATCTCGGTGGCAGCGTCTGTGAGAGAGAAGTGGTCCAACAGCCCACTGGATTACACTGCGCCCATCAGTGACGCTGGGGACCTCCATCACAGTGATGTTGAGCTCCTCCGCGTCCTGACCAAGGCAGTTGATGAGCTCGGTCTGGAGTGGGCGCCTCCTACCGAGCCGGCCAGAAGCCGTCTGGACGAGTGGTTCCTCCAGTCGGATCGCGGCCGAAAGGACATCCCGCGGAGGCCCAGCCCCTTTTTCCCGGAGGTGCACGACGAGATAGAGAAGTCATGGAACGCGCCGCTTACCAGTCGAGTGCACAATCCGGGATCCTCCCTTCTGTCGTCTGTGGACGGCGCTGACCGAGCGGGGTATGTTAATCTCCCCCTGTGGAGGAAGCCGTCGCTGCCCACCTCTGTCCTGCAGCCGTGGCAAACTGGAGGGTGCAAAACAACTCGTCTCTCCCATCTAAACCTTGCCGAGCCACCGCAAACTTCGCTGGCAAGGCTTTTTCAGCGGCGGGCCAGGCAGCTTCAACGCTGCATGTGATGGCGATACTTCAGGTGTATCAGGCCAAGCTCCTTCAGTCCCTGGATGAAGGTGGCCCAGACCCTGAAGTCTTCAAAGAGCTCCGACGCGCCACAGATCTGGCCCTCAGAGCGACGAAGGTGACAGCTTGAGCAATCGACCGCAATATGGGTAATCTGGTGGTGCTGGATCGTCACCTGTGGCTGACTCTGACCGAGTTCAAAAGACTCGGAGAAGACGGCTCTTCTGGACGCTCCCGTGAATCCCTCAGGTCTCTTTGGAGCGGCGGTAGAGACGTTCACGGAGCGCTTCGTTGAAGCGCAGAAGCAGTCGAAGGCCATTAGCCACTTCTTACCAAAGCGCGCCGGCGCGAACCCTCCTGCGCGTTCCCGCTCCTCCTCAGCGCAGCGCGCGGGAAGACCGTTCGCCCCTCCTACTGCTGTTTGGCGCGAGCATGAGCCGGCGGTGAGACCAAGACAGCCTTGGCCGAAGCGCCGCCAGGGCTCCAAGGGCCAGAAACCCCGTCCTGAAAGAGACGGCAGGCCACCGGCTCCGGGATCAAAGCCGCGTTCCTGATGCTGTCTCTCGGAGGAGGAAAGCTGCACTCAGTGCCGAAGACGAGCCACTGAGAAAGTCTGCTCGCTCCGCTGTGTGTGTTCACCACGCCCCCCTGCCTGTTGCGGGCGGCAAGAACGATTGTCATGTTTGTGTTTTGACTGTTCCACAGTGCAGTGCAATAAAGTAAAAAAAAAAAATACAAAAATCACCTCAATATCAGGGCAATTTTCCTCCTCTCACTCCCCTCTCCCACATCACTCACTCTCACACTCGTGTGGTATTAAACTCCCCGCCCCCCAACGGCGAGTTATCCCTCACGGTGTGCAGTCCGCCTCGCCCGCTGTCACAGTTCACAGAAGCGTGGCAGGGACTGCCAGGGGTATCAGAGTGGGTTATGAAATCAATAAAGAACGGCTACACGCTTCAGTTCTTTCGCAGACCGCCCCGTTTCAACGGTGTGTTAATGTCCACTGTGTGGGAGCAGAATGTCTCAGTTCTGCGAGAGGAAATACACAAACTTCTCGCAAAGCGCGCGGTAGAGGCAGTGCCTCTCACAGACCGCGAGAGCGGCTTCTACAGTCGTTATTTTCTGGTGCCAAAGACAGACGGCGGACTCCGCCCAATCTTGGACCTGAGGCCGCTGAATCGCGCGCTTTCAAAGCGCTCATTCAAAATGATTACGCTGAGACAAATCCTCTCACATATCAGACCGGGAGATTGGTTTATCTCGGTGGATTTAAAGGATGCTTATTTTCACATCCAGGTAGCCCCCCGCCACAGGCGCTTCCTGAGATTTGCATTCGAAGGGATAGCGTACCAATTCACGGTCCTGCCCTTCGGCTTATGTCTGGCCCCTCGTACGTTTACGAAATGCATAGATGCTGCTCTCTCTCCTCTGAAGCAGAGCGGAATGCGCATCCTGAACTATCTCGACGACTGGCTAGTGTTAGCCCAATCAGAGATCGCGCTGCTCAGCGACAAACTCAGACTCCTCGCTCATGTTCAGAGCTTAGGGCTGACTGTAAATATGCAAAAGAGCATGCTGATACCGAGCCAGAAAATCTTCTTTTTAGGAGCGGAGCTGGACTCAATCAATATGCGAGCGCGTCTGTCGGAGGAGCGCTCACAAAAACTGATCAGTTCTCTCGAAAGCGGTGTGAACTCGCGACCGCTGCTGCAGCTGGCGAGAGACCTCCTTCTGTGGGCAGATCGACACCTCCTCTCCATCCGGGCAGTACATGTCCCCGGACGCCTGAACTACGGCGCGGATTTACTGTCGAGAGGCGGGATAATCCATGGGGAGTGGAGATTACACCCTCTGACAGTCAATATGATTTGGAGTGTATTCGGCAGGGCGGAGGTGGATCTCTTCGCATCAGCGGAGAACACTCACTGCCCGCTGTTTTATTCACTGACACACTCTCCCCTGGGAGTGGATGCACTAGCTCACAGCTGGCCGAAAGTACGCAAGTATGCCTTTTCTCCAGTGAAGCTTCTGCCTCGCGTGCTTTGCAAAATCAGAGAGGAAAAGGAATCTGTTCTGTTAGTGGCACCGAAATGGCCCAATCAGCCGTGGTTCCCAGAACTGGTGGAGATGCTGGTAGTCCCCCCATGGATTATCCCACTGAAGAGAGACCTCCTCTCTCAAGCACAAGGAACGATTTGGCACCCAAATCCAGCGTCATGGAGCCTTCATGTCTGGCCGCTCGATGGAGCTTGCCAGTAACAGATGCACTTCCTCAGCGGGTGTTGAACACTATCTCTGAGGCGAGGGCTCCTTCCACGAGACGTCTTTACGCACATAAATGGAGAGTTTTTTCAAGTTGGTGCGTATCGCGGGGCGAAGACCCAATCAGCTGTCCAATACCAATAATCCTTGCCTTCCTTCAAGAACGATTTGATAGTGGTCGTATGCCATCCACATTGAAAGTGTATGTGGCCGCTATAATTCACGCGCACGTCAAAAATCGCCCGATCGGCAGAAATGACCTGATCATACGATTTTTAAAAGGAGCAAGAAGGCTGAACCCTCCTCGCCCTTCTACTCTACCCACTTGGGACTTGGCGCTTGTGCTTGACGCTCTCATGGGACCCCCGTTCGAGCCCATACAATCAGCGAGCCTGCGAGCGCTCTCTCTCAAGACAGCGCTCCTGCTCGCGCTGGCCTCTGTTAAGCGAGTTGGAGACCTGCAGGCGCTTTCAACTGACGACTCGTGTATTAAATTCGGACCAGGTGATTGCAGACTCACCTTGAAGCCTAGAAAAGGTTATGTCCCTAAAGTGCTTTCAACTCCATTTAAAGCGCAGGTGATAACACTATCTGCTTTCCGCCCCGAAACACCGGCTGGGCCGGAGCCGCTTAATACACTCCTGCTGTGCCCTGTACGCGCGGTGCGTACTTATATCGAGCGCTCTAGACAGTTCAGACTCTCGGAGCAGCTATTTGTATGTTTTGGTGGACGTACAAAAGGATTGCCTGTGTCCAAGCAAAGGCTGTCACACTGGATCGTCGACGCAATTGCTTTGGCTTATAGCTCTAAGGGCGTGGAATGTCCTATAGGGGTTCGGGCCCACTCAACCCGCGGACTCGCGTCCTCCTGGCCCTGGGCAAATGGCATGTCTATCCAGGACATTTGTATGGCGGCAGGCTGGTCGTCACCCAGCACTTTCGCGAGGTTTTATAACCTAGATGTGTCGTCGCTTGCCTCGCATGTACTGTCAGTGCACGCGCCTACTCAACCTCAGCTATGATCTGAGATGTGTATCAGAGTGGTTTCGACTAGGTCGTATACACCCTGTATTAATGCACCATTAATTCAATGCTGTTTCCGTCAGTTATCACAGTGTTATGGTACAGTTCACCACGTCTTTAGGACTTGGTCACCATCATACCGATATGGCAGGGCATCATAACATGATTTCATTAAAACAATTACAATTAATCTATATGTGAAAGCGCCGAAGCCGCCGCCATTTCACTTTCTCTGTTTCACCGGAGTTAACTCCGCCCCTGGTGTGACGCGGCATCGTCTTGCTGCCGCGCCCCCCCTGACTTTTACATGGTTTCGACTAGGTCCTGTAGACCTGGGCTGTGTTTACGAAGAGCGCCAATATCATTGCCGCTCTCATTACGGCTCTGGATGTAAAACTTGACATACTTGTCGAACCAGGCTCCATCGCTGTGACACGGCGGGATTTTATACGTTCCCATAGCAATGTAGAGTGACCGAATTGAAGGGGAACGCTCTCGGTTACTAACGTAACCTCGGTTCCCCGAAATGAGGGAACGAGACATTGCTGTTATTGCCGTGTCACCGAGCTCAGATCTTAGAATGCCAAGTTGCTTCAGTCAAAGATTCTGAATGGATGACGTACAAGCACTGCCTTATATAGAGTGGGATCCCACTCATATTTCGCGCGCTTGAATGTCATTGGCCAGTTTTACTGGCGTGATTCAATAAGGCTTCAGTAATATTCGAGGAAAAGGTATTTCCCATAGCAATGTCTCGTTCCCTCATTTTGGGGAACCAAGGTTACATTAGTAACCGAGAGCGTTTCATTCAAACCGCCGATCCGCCTACAAAGTGACGTCATAGTTCCCCCACTCTTGAGCGTTGCATTTTTCCCCATTCAAAACTATAGGAGTGACATTTCTTGGGTATTCTATAGTCTTTGATCCAGTCCATTAGGTGGCAGTAATGCAGCTTAAAGCTGGCTGCCAACCGCCAATCAAAGCGCGGGATAACAGATTTCAAATGCGAAACAGACAGAGACCAGAGCTGTGTCCGAAACCGCTCCCTATCCACTATATAGTGCACTATATCGGGTGTCAGCCATTTTGTAGTGCTGTCTGAATTCTGAGTGAACGACTTCATTCCCTACATTCGTTCACTACTTTTTACCCACAATGCATTCTGATTTCGAGTGTACAACCGATGTACACTCGCTGAAGCACTATTTCCCACAATCCAATGCGGAGAACCGACGAGCTGTTAAGGCCCTTTCACACAGGACGCGGCATGCGCTGCGCCTGCCGCTGGGTTCAGTGCAGCCCTTCAGATACAAGGCGATTTGCGCTATGCTCCCCAGAGCGAAGTAGGCGGAGTTTTCAAAATTTTTAGCGGGAGTACGTCTAGTCATTGGATTGTTGTTCCACCTTTCGGTCAGCAGCAAAACACGTAAACACACCTGACATGCCAACTTGAATGGAGATGTGTCTCCATGACACAGCTTTTCTCCCGCAAACTTGTATCATATAGCTCTGGAAATTCAGACACACATCAGCTGTTCATCCATTTTGAGTTCAGCGCTTGTTTGGATGCCCCGTTTCTATTGGCCGAGCGGGGAAACGTCACAGAGCGCAGCGGCAAAAGTTGAATTATTTTCACAGGTCAGTCTGAGCGCTCATGGCACGCACAGTGCGTCCAGCCGTACACCTGCAGGTGCTACTGACCACAAATGACACAAGCATGAAATGATGTGCTCCCCGAGTAAGAACACATCCTCTGAAAGTTGAAGAACAGAAAAAAAAACAGCAAGAGATAATGAGAGAGAGTACCAGTTCCTGCTGCAATGTTACACGTAAGTAACGTTAGTTACGATGACATAATATTATAAATGGTAAAATAACCAAAATTACTGTTCAATCTTACTTGTGAAAGGTAATCCCACGCGATCTGGTATCTGCGCGGGTTATTGCAACAGTAAACTGCACAAAATACGGGCATAAATTGCTCGCTCACCAGAGTCAACGGAGACTAAATTGATTTCAAGGACGTAAACAATAACAAAGGCGTTTGAACTCTACTGCACATGTCTGCTCCTGAAGCATTTCCGGTAGCGCCATTTTTAAATCTCAGATCTGTCAAAAACACAAGAGGGTCTGGCTGCAGACATAGGCCGTTTCTCAAACGGAAGGCTGCATCCTCCAGAGGTCGCATTTTACGTGTTAACGCGTCATTTTATGCTGGCATTGAGCTTTAGCACCATCTACTGGTGGTTTTTAATGAATTTTAATGTAATGTATTTTCAGGCATAAGTAGGCTACAACTACATATAATAGTTATAGCACAACTAATATTCAAGTATTTTTAAATTATAACTGTTCAACCCCTGAAAATCAACAAAAGAGCAATGATATGCAAGTATGTAAATGTAAATGTACATAGGGCGTCTTTTGTGTTCTTCACTTAAAACATCAAAGCGCGTGTATTTAGTCTACTTCAATCTAGGAACTAAACTTGTGTATGGCTGGAACCACTTCTTTTCTTGTATATAATACACACACACCTTAGCAATTGAGAGCAGTTCTTTGCTGAAGATGGAGCAGGCAGTGCTGTTGACTTCAAGACCTCATAGTGTTCAAACTTATAATGAAAACAAATGAGATGTATACCATAGATTAGCTTGTGTTAATGAGCCACTGTTTTAGATATAAATAAGGTATTTTGTTGCTATCATGTCCTATATTTTGTCACCCCTTCTCAGATGGTTATAGTGCCTGACACATCACTGGGTAGAATTGGAAATACATTAAAAAGATATATCTAATACCTTAAAATTACTTGATAGCATTGGATACACTAATTTCATGCAATAAATCAATAATTACTAAACCCCAATGCCCCAGGAAAACCAACTAATTGAGATATTTAACAGCTATTAAGTATCTTCACTTAATAATTGAACAAGCCATCCAACCCCTACCTTGATCCACATGTGACAAGGAATGTGCCCTCCATTATATGGTGCATAGCATGTGTTAAAATGTAATCGAGCACGTAAATTATGGAAGGCCGTTGGGGCCAAAATGTGTGGTACTAACGCGTTAACACGTATTTACGCGTTAACACGTGATTTACGTGTTAACGCGTAAAGTACGCATTAACACGCGATTACATGTTAACACATACCTAAATGGTAGATACGCCAGATGACGTAGGCTCAACGTAATCATTAGGTAAGTGCTCATTAACAATCTCATGAATAATTAAAATAAAACTAAGATGTGCATCAGCACATTAATATTCATAAAAAGGATTACAAGCTGTTATGACAGGCGGTGTCAACGTGACATCACCCTTTCGTTTTATTTGAATTATTCATGTTGTTGTGACCCAAGTACTACACTGAGCATACGGTGAGTTTACTTAAAGCAACCATCACGTGCCAGGGACATTGACCGAAGGGCACACCGAAGAGCCAGGGGAAACATACTGTAGTCTGGTGTTCTGTATTTTAATATTAAAATATATTTAATTTCCTTGTTGATACTACCTTCAATGTATGATTTTGCATTTTCACAAATTGTATTATTATATGTCAAATTATATTTCATCTGTCTGATTTCAGTTATTACTAATACAAGCCACTCTTGATTAATTTCTTTGCGTGTGTCCTTTGATTATTCACCATGTCTATGCACCATATAATGGAGGGCACATTCCTTGTCACATGTGGATCAAGGTAGGGGTTGGATGGCTTGTTCAATTATTAAGTGAAGATACTTAATAGCTGTTATATATCTCAATTAGTTGGTTTTCCTGTGTCATTGGGGTTTAGTAATTATTGATTTATTGCATGAAATTAGTGTATCTAATGTTATCAAGTAATTTTAAGGTATTAGATATATCTTTTTAATGTATTTCCAATTTTACCCAGTGGTGTGTCAGGGACTATAACCATCTGAGAAGGGGTGACAAAATATAGGACATGATTGCAACAAAATACCTTATTTATATCTAAAACAGCGGCTCATTAACACAAGCTAATCTATGGTATACTTCTCATTTGTTTTCATTACAAGTTTGAACACTATGAGGTCTTGAAGTCAACAGCACTGCCTGCTCCATCTTCAGCAAAGAACTGCTCTCAATTGCTAAGGTGTGTGTGTGTGTGTGTGTATTATATACAAGAAAAGAAGTGGTTCCAGCCATACACAAGTTTAGTTCCTAGATTGAAGTAGACTCAATACACGTGCTTTGATGTTTTAAGTGAAGAACACAAAAGACTCCCTATTTACATTTACATTTACATACTTGCATATCATTGCTCTTTTGTTGATTTTCAGGGGTTGAACAGTTATTATTTAAAAACACTTGAATACTAGTTGTGCTATAACTATTATATGTAGTTGTAGCCTACTTATGCCTGAAAATACATTCAATTAAAATTCATTAAAAACCACCAGTAGATGGTGCTAAAGCTCAATGCCAGCACAAAATGACGCGTTAACACGTAAATACGCGTTAATACGCAATTACGCGTTAACACGCGAATTACGCGTTAACACGTAAATTGCGTGTTAACGCGTATTTACGTGTTAACGCGTTAATCCCACACGTTTTGGCCCCAACGGCCTTCCATAGTAAATCGCGGGTTAACGCGTAAATACGTGTTAACGCGTTAGTACCATATGGAAGGCCGTTGGGGCCAAAACGTGTGGGATTAACGCGTTAACACGTAAATACGCGTTAACACGCAATTTACGTGTTAACGCGTAATTCGCGTGTTAACGCGTAATTGCGTGTTAACGCGTATTTACGTGTTAACGCGTCATTTTGTGCTGGCATTGAGCTTTAGCACCATCTACTGGTGGTTTTTAATGAATTTTAATTGAATGTATTTTCAGGCATAAGTAGGCTACAACTACATATATTAAAGTTATAGCACAACTAGTATTCAAGTGTTTTTAAATTATAACTGTTCAACCCCTGAAAATCAACAAAAGAGCAATGATATGCAAGTATGTAAATATAAATGTACATAGGGAGTCTTTTGTGTTCTTCACTTAAAACATCAAAGCATGTGTATTGAGTCTACTTCAATCTAGGAACTAAACTTGTGTATGGCTGGAACCACTTCTTTTCTTGTATATAATACACACACACCTTAGCAATTGAGAGCAGTTCTTTGCTGAAGATGGAGCAGGCAGTTGCTGTTGACTTCAAGACCTCATAGTGTTCAAACTTGTAATGAAAACAAATGAGATGTATACCATAGATTAGCTTGTGTTAATGAGCCGCTGTTTTAGATATAAATAAGGTATTTTGTTGCTATCATGTCCTATATTTTGTCACCCCTTCTCAGATGGTTATAGTCCCTGACACACCACTGGGTAAAATTGGAAATACATTAAAAAGATATATCTAATACCTTAAAATTACTTGATAACATTGGATACACTAATTTCATGCAATAAATCAATAATTACTAAACCCCAATGACCCAGGAAAACCAACTAATTGAGATATTTAACAGCTATTAAGTATCTTCACTTAATAATTGAACAAGCCATCCAACCCCTACCTTGATCCACATGTGACAAGGAATGTGCCCTCCATTATATGGTGCATAGACATGGTGAATAATCAAAGGACACACGCAAAGAAATTAATCAAGAGTGGCTTGTATTAGTAATAACTGAAATCAGACAGATGAAATATAATTTGACATATAATACAATTTGTGAAAATGCAAAATCATACATTGAAGGTAGTATCAACAAGGAAATTAAATATATTTTAATATTAAAATACAGAACACGAGACTACAGTATGTTTCCCCTGGCTCTTCAGTGTGCCCTTCCGTCAATGTCCCTGGCACGTGATGGTTGCTTTAAGTAAACTCACCGTATGCTCAGTGTAGTACTTGGGTCACAACAACATGAATAATTCAAATAAAACGAAAGGGTGATGTCACGTTGGCACCGCCTCTCGTAACAGCTTGTAATCCTTTTCATGAATATTAATGTGCTGATGCACATCTTAGTTTTCTTTTAATTATTCATGAGATTGTTAATGAGCACTTACCTAATGATTACGTTGAGCCTACGTCATCTGGCATATCTACCATTTAGGTATGTGTTAACATGTAATCGCGTGTTAATGCGTACTTTACGCGTTAACGCGTAAATCACG
This sequence comes from Acrossocheilus wenchowensis, assembly GCA_029620275.1. Lineage (NCBI taxonomy): Eukaryota > Metazoa > Chordata > Actinopteri > Cypriniformes > Cyprinidae > Acrossocheilus > Acrossocheilus wenchowensis. The sequence goes on from JAJUBA010000340.1 coordinate 100,010, forward strand.
TGTTAACGCGTAAATACGTGTTAACGCGTTAGTACCACACGTTTTGGCCCCAACGGCCTTCCATAGTACCACACGTTTTGGCCGCAACGGCCTTCCATACCATAGGGGCGAGTGGAGCTCCACTCAAGAGCGGAAATACGTCACCTCCACGAGCGACGCGTCCGCCATGTTGGTCCGGGCAAGATTTCCTGTGAAAATACGTCACTTACACTAGCGACGCGGCCGCCATGTTGGTCCGGACAAACTTTTAAAACTTCATCTTTTTCATTTATTTTGTTAAAGCTTTCGTTTTGTAATATTTGTTAATTACTATATAATTATATATAAATGGTGCTTTGCATAGTCACCTCTGTAAGCAATGTTGATATTTTCTGTACTTTTATCTTTGGTATTTTTACCTTGACATTAATAATAACAATAATAATAATAAACTAAGCTTTTACGGTTTATGACACGACAGCGCTGTCTCTTTTTTTTCCCCAGCAATTTGCACTACAGACATTAAAACATAGCAGTAGGTTTAAAATACACATTTTGAGGGCCTCTGTCTTTTGTTCATGTTTGTTTTTTAACTATACATGTCAACTACCAATGTAACATTCCATACATTTTAGAAAGTAAACACTATGTTTGTGATATTTAGCAGTGAACATTAAATGAAACATTATTTGTATTTTAATAACAACATATACAAATCAATCACAGTAAAATAATGAATAATTTCCACAATTTAAGTTTTAATTGTTTGAGTAAAAAAAAAAAAAACATAAAACATCTTACACTATATTGAAAACACATGAACTGCAAGTAACTGTAATTGTTACAGTAAAGACACATTGCGCACGCTCACATACACACACACACACACACACACACACACTTCACTCTTTGTCTGTACCAAGACCTCCATCGTCCATAAAGCAATCTCAGCTACAGTAGCCAGGGAGGTCATCTGAGGTTTAAAACCCCAAAAGCACTCCCCGTTGTCCATTTCCCTGGTAGCCAGCCCCACAGTCTTTATAGGACAAAACTATTCCATCGTGTTTATTCATCCTTTTGTGCGTAATTTCACCCAAGCCCTGTGCGTTCTGCTTGCACTGCACGTTAGGACAGCGTCAGTTTGCTATTTTGGCGATGATAAGATAAAATTACCCGAGTTAAAGTTTGAAGAACTCACAGCGACGCCATCTTGATTAATTCAAGTGGAGGTGACGTATTTCCTGTTCGAGAGTGGAGCTCCACTCGCCCACGGTCTGCAGCCAGACCCCTCTCCAAAAACAAGCGCCTACTATTTAAGTCTAGCGAAAACGTAATATTTAAGTTATTTAATAAATGAATAAACAGTGATTGGAATACCCTAAATATGTCTGAGGCGCAAACAAAGAGCATTAAAATTAGTCTTCCGGACAGCTCAAAGCGGCTCTGACTGATGCTGCCTGTGCGTGAATGTGAGAGATGGCGGTAAATGTATCGCAGTCTGGATGCTTACAATTAACTCCATAGCGGAAAGTTTAGGATCATTTGTTCGTACAATGGATGACATCAGTCTTATGTTCGGTTAAACTGAAGCTAGACAAACAGTGTCACTTACGTGTCACGGGCCAGGGTGCCTCCCTGGCTCCCTCTGCTGTCTGTGTTGTCATGTCCTTTTCGGCAGCTCGTGACAGGTGCAATCAGCGCTGATCTGGCGGTGGGGCTGCGCATGTAACGAGCTGCTTCTATTCCACCTGTTGCTCATTACCCTTTCTTTTATATTTCTCTTCTGACTAGTTCCTGTTGTTAGTAGATTGTTTTGTGTTCTGTGTTTTGGTGTTCACTCACGTCTATCTGTTTGCACCCCAGGACGCATAGAGAGAAGGACTGCCACTCTCTGCCTCACTCCACTCTTTAGTGGTTGATCCTGTGCGAGCGCTGGGTCTTGGGCAGTGATCCGCTCGTTGGGTCTGCATCTCACTGCCGACCGTAGCTGGATTACCCCAGAGACTTGCTCGCTGAGTTTTGTTTCAGTTTTATTTGTTTTGTTCACCTTTGGGAAATAAACATTGTGCTTGTATCTCTCCTCTGCCTTTGAGTCCTCTGTTCTCCTCGTACCGTCACAGAATCTACTAACCACATTATGGACACAGCAGAGGAGGATGAGATGCGCCGAGCCCTTATGCAGCAGGGCGTTCTTCTGGGTCGTCATCAGGAGGAGATCGCGGCTTCCCGCCGCGCTTACTCTGAGATCTCTCTCCAGCTCAACCAGCTGGTTGAACGGTTTGATCAGCTACACACCAGCCCTCCCGCGGCTCCTACGTCAACCCCTCCTCCTGATCCCGATGGAACGAGTAACCGTCGCTCTGAACCACGGCTCAATCCTCCTGCCCCTTACTCGGGAGCCTAACACGTGTCGCTCCTTTTTGTCCCAATGCTCTCTAATTTTCTCGCTGCAGCCGTCCTGTTTTCCTACGGAGCGGTCTAAAGTAGCTTTCACCATCACGCTCTTGGTGGGGCAAGCGAGAGAATGGGGAACGGCCATGTGGGATAACAAGCGGAGCTGCTGTTCCTCCTTTGAAAGTTTCTCGGAGGAGCTGCGCAAGGTGTTTGATCGCTCGGTTTTGGGAACGGAGGCGGCACGAGCCCTGGCGCTGCTACGGCAGAGAGAGGGGTCTGTTTCCAGTTACTCGATCGAGTTTCGTACGCTCGCGGCGTCCTGTGGCTGGAACGACAAGGCTCTTTGGGATCACTTTCTCCACGGTCTGGCCGAGCATATCAAGGATGAGATCTATTCCCTTGAATTACCCTCGAGCCTGGATGGGCTCATCGACCTCGCCATCCGAGTGGAGAACCGGATTTCCCTCCGTTCTCGTCATCGGAGGAGTGTGTTCTTCCCCGAGCTCGTCACTAGAGCCGCGTCAGGAGCGGCGAGTGACACGCCTCCCCAACATCTCGTTGTTTCCGAGGAGGAGCCAATGCAGGTCGGGAGAGCACGGTTGACCCTAAGAGAGCGGCGTTATCGCCTGGACAACCAACTGTGTCTCTACTGCGGGGAGGGAGGTCACGTGGCAGCGTCGTGCCCGGCAGTGAGGCGGCGCTCACCGCTCAAGGGAGCACGAACGGTGAGTGTTACTAGTACTCAACTGCCCTCTGGTGGTCGTTGTGAGTTCCAAGCCTCGTTACTGTTCAATGAGTGGTTCATCAGGTTTTGACTCTGATTGACTCTGGAGCGGAGGGCAATTTCATGGATTCTGGGCTGGCCACACGCTTGGGACTTCCATCTGTTGCCCTGGCTGAGCCTATATCAGCTAGAACACTTTGTGGCACCCTTCTCACCAGGATTACTCATGCCACTAAGTTTGTCGCACTCACACTTTCTGGCAATCATGTTGAGGAGATTCGTTTCCTCCTTATCTATTCACCCACCGCTCCTGTGGTTTTAGGACACACCTGGCTGGTTAAGCACAACCCCCATATTGACTGGGCTCTTAACTCCGTGTTGGCTTGGAGCCCTTTTTTTTAGCTCAATGTTTGGGTGCTGCATTTTCCCCTATAATGTCTTGTTCTGGGTTGCAGGAGGAGCCGGTGAACCTGGCGGATGTACCGGAGGCTTACCATGACTTGAGAGCGGTTTTCAGTAAGTCCCGAGCTTCATCTCTGCCTCCGCACCGCCCGTACGACTGTGCGATAGACCTGTTGCCTGGCGCTTCTCCGCCCAAGGGCGCCTTTACTCTCTGTCCAGGCCTGAGAGGGAGGCCATGGAGAGATACATTCACGATTCTCAGGTAGCAGGCATTATTCGACCCTCTTCCTCTCCGGCTGGGGCGGGGTTCTTCTTCGTGGGGAAGAAGGATGGTTCGCTGCGCCCCTGCATAGACTATCGGGGGTTGAATGACATCACGGTGAAGAATCGTTATCCTTTGCCGTTGATGTCATCCGCCTTTGAGCTCTTGCAGGGGGCAACCATCTTTAAGAAGTTGGACCTCCGCAACGCTTATCACTTAGTTCGGATTAGAGAGGGGGACGAATGGAAGACCGCCTTTAACACCCCTACGGGGCATTTTGAGTATTTGGTCATGCCGTTTGGGCTTTCTAACTCCCCGGCGGTCTTCCAGGCACTCGTCAATGACGTGCTCAGAGACATGGTCGACCGTTTGTTTTTGTTTACCTCGACGATATCCTGATCTTCTCCCAGAACGAGCGCGATCATGTCCAGCATGTCAGGCGAGTGCTCCAGCGGCTGCTTGAGATCGTTTATTTGCCAAGGTGGAGAAGTGCGAGTTTCACGCACAGTCGGTTCCGTTCTGGGATTTATCCTCTCTCCCGAGGGTATCCGTATGGATCCTGCCAAAGTGAAAGCAGTTGCTGATTGGCCCACCCCAGATAGTCGCAGGGCGGTCCAGCGATTTCTGGGGTTTTGCCAATTTTTACAGGCGGTTCATTCGGAATTTTAGTCAGGTCGCTCTTCCTCTGACGAATCTCACCTCCACTAGGACACGTTACAGTTGGTCATCGCAGGCTCAGACTGCATTCGAAGGTCTTAAGAGTCGCTTTATTTCGGCTCCAATTTTAACTACACCTGACCCGTCTCGTCAGTTCATTGTGGAGGTGGATGCCTCAGAGGTGGGGGTTGGGGCTATTTTATCCCAAAGATCACCCTTGGACGAGAGAATACATCCCTGCGCCTTCTTTTCTCATCGTTTAACCCCCCCGGAACGGAATTACGACATCGGGAATAGGGAGTTACTTGCTGTCAAGCTAGCCCTGGAGGAGTGGCGTCACTGGTTAGAGGGCACGGGGGTTCCTTTTATCGTTTGGACTGACCACAAGAACCTCGAATACATCCGCACCGCCAAGAGACTAAATTCTCGGCAGGCTCGCTGGGCATTGTTTTTCGGGCGGTTTAGGTTTACCATCTCTTACCGCCCGGGGTCCAAGAATGGTAAACCCGATGCGTTGTCACGGATATTTGAAACCGAGGCTACTCCCACCCTCCCTGTGCCCATTCTGTCATCCGAACGGGTGGTGGCAGCGGTCACCTGGGGGGTGGAGTCCAAGGTCCGCACGGCGTTACGCGGCACTGCTATTCCCGCGGGATGCCCAGAGGGTCTGTTGTTTGTGCCCGAGTCAGTCCGAACTAGCGTTCTACAGTGGGGCCACTCATCCGAACTAGCTTGCCACCCAGGAGCGACTCGTACCTGCATGTTGATCAAGCAGCGGTTCTGGTGGCCGTCCGTGGTGCGGGATGTCCGTTTGTTCGTGTCGGCCTGTCCGGTTTGCGCTGCGGGGAAGGGCTCCAATCGACCCCCAGCAGGGCTACTCCAGCCACTGTCGGTCCTTCGCGGCCCTGGTCACACATAGCGATGGACTTCGTCACTGGCCTACCCCCGTCTAGTGGCATGACGGTAGTCCTCACTGTGGTGGACAGGTTCTCTAAGGCGGCTCATTTTATTTCCCTCCCCAAATTACCTTCAGCGAGGGAGACAGCGACTGTTGTCTTGGATCACGTTTTCCGTATTCATGGCCTCCCGGTGAACGTGGTTTCTGACAGGGGTCCTCAGTTTGTGTCTAGGTTTTGGACAGAGTTCTGTCGACAGCTGGGGGCGACTGCGAGCTTATCCTCAGGTTATCACCCGCAGACTAACGGGCAGGCCGAGCGTGCTAACCAGGACTTGGAGAGGGTTCTGCGCTGTGTGGCATCTGCCGAACCGTCGTCTTGGAGTTCCAGATTAACCATGGTAGAGTACGCACATAACTCCCTTCCAGTCTCGTCTACGGGTTTGTCTCCCTTCCAGTGCTGTTTAGGCTACCAGCCACCATTATTCCCCTCCCAAGAGTCCGACGCTGTTGTTCCGTCCGCGCATGCGTTTATTCAGAGATGCCTCCGTACTTGGAGGATCGCCAGAGAAGCCCTCACCCGACTGGCGAGAGGAACAAGGCTCGGCGGACCGTCACCGTACTAAGCCCCCACTTTACGTGTGCGGTCAGAAGGTCTGGTTGTCTTCTCAGGACCTCCACTTCAGACTCCCCTCACGTAAACTGGGACCCAAATTCGTTGGACCGTTCATCATTTCTAAGGTGCTCAGTCCGGTGTCGGTGCGACTCAAATAACCCCCCCTTTTAAGAATATTCACCCGGTTTTTCACGTATCTAAGATAAGCCCGTTATTCGCTCCCCCCTTCAGCCCCAGACCTCTGCCCCCCCGCCTCCTAGACTCATCGAGGGTCGCCTGCTTATACGGTACACGGCTAATCGATGTGAGGCGTAGGGGTAGAGGTCACCAATACCTGGTAGACTGGGAGGGTTATGGTCCGGAGGAGAGATGCTGGGTTCCAGCTCGCGACATTCTGGATCGCGCTCTCATTGACCAGTTCCATCGGCGTCATGGTGAGTCCTCCGGGGACGCCAGGAGGCGTCCCTGAGGGGAGGGGTACTGTCACGGGCCAGGGTGCCTCCCTGGCTCCCTCTGCTGTCTGTGTTGTCATGTCCTTTTCGGCAGCTCGTGACAGGTGCAATCAGCGCTGATCTGGCGGTGGGGCTGCGCATGTAACGAGCTGCTTCTATTCCACCTGTTGCTCATTCCCTTTCCTTTATATTTCTCTTCTGACTAGTTCCTGTTGTTAGTAGATTGTTTGTGTTCTGTGTTTGGTGTTCACTCACGTCTATCTGTTTGCACCCCAGGACGCATAGAGAGAAGGACTGCCACTCTCTGCCTCACTCCACTCTTTAGTGGTTGATCCTGTGCGAGCGCTGGGTCTTGGGCAGTGATCCACTCGTTGGGTCCGCATCTCACTGCCGACCGTAGCTGGATTACCCCAGAGACTTGCTCGCTGAGTTTTTTTCAGTTTTATTTGTTTTGTTCACCTTTGGGAAATAAACATTGTGCTTGTATCTCTCCTCTGCCTTTGAGTCCTCTGTTCTCCTCGTACCGTCACATTACGTACTTATCATGGTTTGTCACCAAGATGTCCGGTGAGCTGATTAGTTGACATTTCATTTGCATTGCTAGGTCAGTCTGTATATCTATGCAAATATTCTTTTCCATATTTATTTGTACAGTGCTTTTCACAATACATATAGTTTCACTGCAGCTTTACAGAACATGCATGTATATTACAATGCTATATGAATGCTAATAAACTAATCACTACATGCCATTATTACTGATTTTTAAAATGTGCTTAGTTTGGTCAAGTTTGTTTGCTGTGGAACAGTGCGAGAAAGAATTTGAATGCTCTATCGGCTATCATGTTGTCACAATAAGATGAATGTAATTCAATGCTGGCTACGGTGTTTTGCATACACCTTTATTAGCTTTTTTAAAGGATAAAAGAATAGCCTACATGCAGATTAATAAATGCACACACACTAAATACAGTATATATGTGGGTATACATGTTTTATGCACATTTACTGTAAACACACTACACAAACAGTAGTACTGGTCAAAAGTGTGGGCACTATTACTATTTTTAATGTTTTTCCAATCAGAATGAGCTTTATTGCCAGGTATGTTTACACATACAAGGAATTTGTTTTCGTGACCGAAGCTTCCACAGCAACAGAATGACAGATAATAAAAAGAATTAAACAATAGAACAAGGAATTACAATATACAAATTGACAATTGCATGTACAGGTATATAACAATAGACAGTTGTATGTACAGGTATATTATGTGCAATTGAAATGTAGACTAAGTATGTGTGTTAGATAAATAAGTGTATAAATAGTGTGTGTGTGTGTGTGTGTTGTGTTCCACAATTATTGTCAGGTGTTCATGAGATGGATTGCCTGAGGGAAGAAACTGTTTCTGCTGGTCGTCTGGTGCTCAGAGCTCTGTAGTGTCGACCAGATGAGAAAACAAAAGTCATATTTTGAAATATTATTACAATTTAAAATAATGGTTTTCTATTTTAATGTGCTTTAAAATATTATGGTCTGTGATCAAATCTGAATTTACAGCATAATTACTCCAGTTATCAGTCACATGATCCTTCAGAAATCATTCTAATATGCTTATTATCAGTGTTGGAAACAATTGTGCTGCTTAATATTTTTTATAACCTGTGTAATTTTAGGATTCTTTGAAGAATAAAAGAACAGCATTTATTTAAATAGAAATATTTTGTAACAACATGCTACTACTGTTCAAAAGTTTTGGGGTCAGTATTTTTTATTTATTATTTTTTGAAAGAATATTAATACATGTATTCAGCAAGGATTTTAAATTTAATAAAAAAGTGATAGTAAGGACACTGTTAGGAAAGATTTCTATATTTTGAAAATCCCGATTCAATCAATCAATCCTGTATAAAGCATCACAGGTTCCAGAAAATATTAAGCAGCACAATTTTTTCCAACTCTGACAATAACCAATATCAAATCTGCACATAAGAATGATCCCTTAAGGATCACGTGACAAAACGGGTAAAGGCTGATGAAAATTCAGCTTTGCATCACAGAAATAAATATAAAGATTATTAAAACAAAACCATTATTTTTAAATGTAATATATTTCACAATATTACTGTTTTTGTCTGTATTTTTGATCAAATAAAATGGAGGCTTGATAAGCATAAGAGACGTCTTTTAAAAACATTAAAAATAGTAACGTGTCTAATAGTAATAAATCTAATACTAATAGTAATGTATAGTGTGACTTTTGACCAGTACTGCATATAAACAAAAGACATTCTTCTCACTTTCAACTGTTTCCACCAAATTTATTATAGTGATCAATATCAAAAGCAGCAGTGAGTATCTGGCCTGGCCATGAGCAACTTTAAGTACTATATTGCATTTCATCCTCAAGTTGTGAAACACATCTGGGTATTCATATGGTCACATGTGGTTTGGCACCGCAGGGCAACCAGCTGTCCTTCCTGTCTCCCTGTACTGTAGCACTCAGTGACATTACAGATGATGGCTTTCCTAAAGACAAAAGTGAAAAACAATTATTTAATTTAATGCACAATATTTAAAAATAATGCTGTTATTGTTTAATACATCAGTATATGTTGGAATTAACAATAAACAAGCTTATGAAAAAATGTTTACCGTTACCTTTTGTAAACTACTGCCGTTAAAAGGTTACATACAACATTCAAGTTTACAGTATACACTTCTATAATGTGTTATGCACTGCATTTATCTGCTGACAAGATAGCTGGACAACTAATGTGAACTCATATTTAATTATAGCCCTCATAATGCTTGCAATAAAACGGAAATAAAAGCTTGGCCTTTTCACTAAGAAGAATCAAAACGCTAGGCGCATATGTAAACAATGATGGAAACACAATGCTGCATCATACTTAAGAGTTAACGTAAAGAAATACAAATAATCAGATGGGGGGGGGGGGGGGGACAATATTTCCTTACCTGAATGGAAAGTTCGCTGTATATCCTAGAGTTGCTAGTTGCTATTCTGCTTCTCGCTTCACTGCTGCAATCCAGGCGCGTTTTCTCGGAAATCTAACCCTTTAATTTCCGATTATTTATAAATTAATGTTAGTTCCAGCCCAGAGGGAGCACCCAACCAATGAGCAACAAGGATCTCATTTTAATTTTGACAATTTAAACAGCAGGATTAAATAAATTGTGGCAATCCGACAGTGTATCAAGCGCCTGCCGCCATTGTTTTGAATGCGCTCGAACATTAACCGGAAATGCCCGAGGACCAAAGACGTCACTTCCTTAAACAGCCGAATAGCCGTTGAAATTGTCTATACTCACAGGTTGCTTTATTTAAATAATTTGTTATCAAATAATGTCAAATTGAACTCTGCTCACTGTAAGTGCTGTTGTTGGGTTTCTTGTAATCTTATGTTGAGTGTAACTCATAGAGTGCTGTACAGTGACGACAGACAAAAGGGTAAGGGACACTCATATGTCAAGCTTGATGGGGATATTGTCAAAAGGTAAACTAAATTCTAATGAATATCAATGCAAATTATAATACATCATGGATGCAAAACTGTTATTGGCTAATTTTTTCCCGGGTACACCGTGGTCCTCAGTCATACCAGCATCACTCCAGTCCTCGGGTACTCTGAGTCCACCAACGATGCTGATCGCAACCACTTCAGTCAATGCTTGTATTTACACCAGCCACACCGCGGCTCTCCGTGCCGCTTCACTAAAGATAGGCACCTAGTCTATTTTTTTGACAGACGCTGCGTTTTTTTTTATCTTGCAAAGATGCTTTTTTATTTTTCCACACACATTTGTATGAATGGATATAGTACTGTTCTTTTTTCCTGGATTATAAATTGTGTGTTTTTTTTTTGTTTTTTTCATCTGAAACATGCTGTGATTTCCAAGACGACTTATATAAAGCAATCAAGGTCAAGCGCAAAGCGTGCACATTAGGATTGGTGACAAATGAGAAAAAGCAAGTGAGTTTATTTTGATTTATTTTAATTTAACACTGCTAAATTTACAATTGTTTTTTTGTTTTGTTTTTTTTTTGCAGTGTGGGGAATATACATGTTTCTAATGTTTGTAAACGTTTTGTTTATTGTACATTATTTCTGAATAAAATGATCAAATGTGTCATACATCAATCAACTTGTACACCAATGCAACTCTTATGTGTCATTAAAAACATCATTAATGAGTGTCATAAGTGCACATAAAAAAGAAAAAATGGTAGAGATGGTACAAGAATAGAACTGCCATGGTAGGCCTGTGTACAAGTATACATATAGTACAGTAGTAAGTGAAAGTCAATTTACCAAAAAATAAAAATTAAATCAAAGCTTCATTTGTCATAAACTTATTATGCGGCCCCTCACTTAACGTGGAAAACTTGATGTGGCCCTCGAGTCAAAAAGTTTGCCCACCCCTGGCTTGGACTGAGCGTTTTGATTGGATGAACATTTGGTCCTACACCTTCCACAGAATATAAATACAGATAAATACATTTAGACCACTTAACTTAATGATTGCTATCAGGATATGAAGATACTTTCAACTAGCATAACAAAAAATGTTTCTGAAGACAATCACCTATTGCACCTTTAAGTTTTGGCTTTTAACAAGGGGCGAAAACACGCTGATGAAAGGAAAAGGAATGGAATTTGGTGCATTAATAATTTTATCTCGATTTGTTTTTAAATCGAAACAAAGACTTACTTTGACAAGTTAGTCATCTAATTTTTTTCTGGTCATAGCTTTTTAAAGTCAGTTACATAAAAACTGAGACTTGTCTAATTTGAGTGAGAAATGACTGATTTTCTTTGGCTACTAGTTTGGTCAGACTTTTTAAGGCACAGTCTTAACATAGTGGCTATGTTTATGCATCTGGCCACTGATCTTGCTCTGCAGGCATATCAGGTAAACCCACATACATGCAAATGGATTTTCTGTTCGTCAAACTTCCTATAAAGTTGCGTTATTATTTGGAAATGGAAATGTATATGTAAAGTATATGTAAAAAAAAAAAAAAAAGTCTTATGTGCCTACTTTCAATTTCATTATTATCATGGGTGTGATACACTATAAATTCAGAGTGATACAAAGTTTTCAATTCTCTTTGATTTCTCTTTGGCAACAAAACATACACTGTGAAACCTAAATTATTATTTTAAGAGACATCAAAAAAATAAGGACATTGTCTATTCTTAGAACCAACTTTGTCTCAATTTTTCCTCTTTTTCCAGAAAATGTCCAGTACAGGCTTATTTTCTTTATTCTCTTCTCCAGGTCAAAGAAGTGATGATGAATATAGTGACAGCTCTCAAAGCGAAAGGTTAGTATAAATTTAAATGTGCTTATTTAAACAATGTTTGTGAGCTCATTGTAAATTTATTTTGAAACACATTTATGTTTTTTCTTGTCTAGTCTATAGTTTATTATTGTTGTTCAAAAATTAGTAATTTATATTCAACAAAAAATAATTTATAAAACAAATCAGAAAAGAAATGTTTAATATAAACAAACAAAAGGCAAATTATGAATGACATAAAAAAAATAAGTTATCGGTGAGTTTTTTTTTTAACAAACATTTGTATCTTTACAGTCAGGAAATGAAGGGAGAGGTTCACAGTCATTTAGAGGAGAGCATTCGTCCATACATTGATCTGATTGACACTCTGCGATCATTGGCATTCACAAGGACTTGGCATTACCGACTATTGTAGTGATTGGAGACCAGAGTTCTGGAAAAAGCTCTGTGTTGGAAGCGCTGTCTGGAGTTGCATTACCAAGAGGGAGTGGTGAGCAGCGTTGAGAAAGCTATTAAAAAAAATTTAGCTAGTTAAGCTACAACTCTATAGGAAAGCTTCCGAGGAAAGTGGTACATGGGAAAAACAACAACAACTTACTTTACTGAATGTGCTTCATATTTTTATGTGTAATACATTAAACTTGTAGCTGTTCACAAGCATATATATGTAAGCACATTCCAAAAAGATATAAAATATAAAGTTGTTTTTAAGGAAAAAAAGGTAATGTGATTTCAGATAGATAGACTGTCCCAGCAAAGTCACAGTTAGTTTACAGCACAGCTTTGTCTGAAAGCTCATGGTTTGGAGGAACCGCGTAACTGATTCAATTGCATGAATGAGTCACATACTCTGGAACTGATTAAAACTCAAAATGATAACTCGTGACTTCAATTATTAAACCAGCTGAAAATAATTGATTTAAAAAATAAATTTATTCCTGAAATTGAACTCTTTTTCTTAAAAAAAAAAAAAGAGAGAGAGTAAATTCACAGTGAGTTTCACAGTGACCTGCTACTGAATAAAATAGCTTAGCTACTGAAAACTAGTAATAGTAATGCTACCAATTTGCTATTGAGAAAATATAGTGCTCAGTGTGGACTGTTTTTACACTTATATTCAATTCATTCATATAGAATGTTAGTAAGAGAATGATTTCTTTTGTCAGCTCCTGCATACTATAATGTTCGTCACATACTTTTCTGCCATTTTCTTCATATTGATAACTTAACTGTGTTTTCTATAGGAATTGTCACCAGATGTCCACTAGAGCTGAGGCTGAAGAAGGTACCAGACGTCAACTGGAAGGGTGTTCTATCTTACCGTGATAAGAGAAGTGAATTTGTGGATTCATCATTAGTTCAAAAACATGTTGAAACAGGTTAGTAAAAAGCTTGCAAAGAGTTTTGGTTTTTAAATGTAGAAGAAAGTGTTCAAAACTTGCTAAAATACTGAAACCTAATATGCATGAACATGGTTGAGAGCCATGGCAGACTGAGGAACTATGTGTAAAGTGTAATAATCTACACTACTAAATAAAGTGTGCTATTAATGTAACGTAACAAATACAAAATTAGCACTAACAAAATAAACTGTGTCACATAAGTTTATAGAGTTAAATCAGTTTTACCGTATTTTCTGGAAAATAAGTCACACCCAACGCTAATTCACATTGCACCGACAAACACTGAGCAACGTCGATAATCATCAGATTACAGTGCATCATTTTTCAGACATTATACGACCTGACAAAACTAAATAAGCACCAACCAACAGCAACAGGAGTAACACACTGGTCCGACAAAACCCCAAAAAACACTGATTTCATCAGTGTGTAAATCACATTTTGTTATTACATTCAGAAATAATGTAAAATAGTAGTAGGCCAAAATAAAACTAAATGTTTAAAGATATTTATAATAACTCTAAACTCTCAGAAAAAGGGTACACAATCTATCACTGGTGCAGTACTGTCACGAATTCTGTCCACGCACTCACCACCAGATGTCGTTTTCACTTTACATTGACTCTCACACCCACACAGACTTTTACATGTCACTCCGGACTTCAGTTCCCACAATCCATTGCACTCGTTACACACACTCAGGTGCAGCCAATCACACACCTTACATAAGCCATGTACTTCCTCTCTTTCACTGCCGACTGCTGAGTATTGTATGCACTTATCGCTGCCCTAGCTTTAGCTACCTTACAGAGCCTTTTGTAGTTTTCCTAGTCTTGCCTTGCCTTGCCTGTTTCGGATTGTGTTTTCCCCTGCCTGGATTATTGCTTACGTTTTCGGATTACTTCTCTTGTCTAGCCCCTTATGGATATTGTTCGCTGTTGACTGACTCATGCCCGTTTTGGATGGCTCTTTGCCTTGCCTGTGATATACCTGTTTGCTATTATTTGACCCTTGCTTGTTTCCTAACCACACCTTTGTAAATAAAGCTCGCACATGGATCCGCATGTCTCTCCTCTCACTGGCTCCGTAACAAGTACCCTATCATAAAGTATAGGTACAGATGTGGCATCACGGGGAAAGGGATCCCACGACCTGCTGCGGCAAGATGCGGTCTGTATTGAAGTTCTCTGGCAAATGAAGTACATTACCAGTAGGGGGCAGTCGTGTTTTATTCTCAGTTATAACGTGTACTGAAGCCAATAATATGTAACGAATGTGTTACACGCCTTTTTGAGCAACAGAGCTCATAAACGTGAGAACCACATTTTTTAAGTAGCCTATATTGTTTATGTACAGCTGAAAGAAATAAAATATTAATGATTCAGTTTTGCTTGTCATGGGCATTTGAACATTATTGTTGCGCTTATATTGTGTTATTAAATTCATAGGATTATTTAATTTTAGTTCATCTTATGTTTTCTTTCATTTTTTTTTTATCTGTAAAATTTAAGTGAAATACATTTCACGTATAGGCCTAAATATTACTTTTTATTTATGGGTAGTTTTTTGTTTTTTCGCTGTTCACAGAAGTGCAATGTGTGCACATCACAAAAGTGTGATGTGCAATGTGTGAAGATCATCAGCAAGTAAAACACTGAACATGACAATACAAACAACTATAAAATTAGAAAGAGACTTTAACCCGCTTAATATAGACCGTCTGGGTTTCGTGATGCTGGTTATTGCGCCTTAATCCATGCAGGGTTTTCAGAAAGTCAGCGCGCATTAATGTATTTCAGAGTGACAGTAGATTAATACACGTGTATTATTAATTAATTATCCAGAGTTATCGAAAGAGTTATCCAGAGACAGGCGTGGGTCAAATCGACAGGGTACTAAAAAGGGTGAGGCAAACGGGCTACAAACAGGCAATATTCCATGTGAGGTGCAAACAAAGTCCGAAACAACAAGGCAAAGGGATAATCCAAGACTGGCTAAAGTCCAAGGCAGGCAGAGAACAGACAGGACGAGGCAAACAAGCTAGGCTCAGAACACGAATGAAAAGGGTTGCCAACTTCAGAAAAGAAAATACAGGACAATTGCGTGCGTGCACATGTGTGTGTGTGTGTGTGTGTGTGTGTATGTATATATATATATATATATATATATATATATATGTATATATATATATATATATATATATTATATATATATATACACACATGGGAAAATTATTTGATCCCCTGCTGATTTTGTATGTTTGCAATTTAAGTAAAGTTATGAATTGATTTGCATTTTAATGAGTCAAAGAAGTATTTGACCCCTTCTCAAAACATGACTTAGTACTTGGTGGCAAAACCTTTGTTGGCAATCAGAGGTCAGTAGTAGGTCACCAGGTTTGCACACATCTCAAGAGGAATTTTGTCCCACTCCTCTTTGTGTGTTTTGGGTCCTTGTCATGCTGGAATAACATCCACGAGCCAAAGAATGGTCAGTCCGGTTCCTCTGGTCATAAAGCCAGCCCCTATGGAAGTCCAGGTCTTCAAAGCATAGTGTAGTTCCTATAAAAGGTGTTGGTCCGTCCTGTTGTCTTCTGATGCTGAAGATTCTGCTGTGCACTTGTGCCGGCAAAATGCTGCCACCTGGAGGAATTGTCTGTGACTCCCGTCCAAAGAATATAAGCACTGACTGCCAAAGAATACAGTGCTGCAGGCCAGGCTACCTCAACCCCGCACACCATGGCCATCCTGCAGGTACATCAGGCCAAGATGCTGAAAAAGCTGCACAGGGTAGTTCTGACCCGAGGTTGATGCAGGAGCTGTAGAAGGCCACCGACTTCGTCTTCTGGGTGAAGGTTACGGCGCGGTCCTTCAAGCATGTCTGGCTTCTGGGCGGGACGTGGCAGACCTCACTGGTCTTTCACAGGCTACAGCCCCCTCTACAAGGCAGGGTTATGCTCTGAGGTGGAGTCTGTTTGTTGATTGGTGTTCTTCTTGTTGAGAGGACCCCCAAATATGCCTGGTCAAAGGGTTGGGGACCTGCAGGCATATTCGGTCAATGAATTATGCCTTGAATTAGGGCCGGCTGATTCTCACCCGGATTACCCGGAGACCCTGGCCTGGTTATGTGCTCAAGGTTCCCAATACTCCTTTTCAGGACTAGGTAGTGGACATGCAAACACTTCCACTGGAGGAGGCAGATTTAACCTTTTGTGTTGCTGTGTCCCGTTCACACTTTGTGCATTTACATGGAATGCACCCAGAGTTTTAGATGCTCTGACCAGCTCTTTGTCTGCTTTGGAGGTCAGCAAAAGGGATAGACTGTTGCCTTGGCATCCCAGACACAAGGCAAGTTGTGCCCTCTGGGGGTGAGAGCTCACTACACTGAGAGTGTTGCCTCCTCCTGGGCTTTGTCGCACGGCTCCTCTCTTGCAGACATCTACAGAGCTGCAGGCAGTACAACACCTAATACCTTCACAAGATTCTATTATTTCGAGATTCTATTATGGAGGAGCCATTTTCCTCCAGTTTGTTGGGTATGAGCAGGTAATTTGCAGGAGGATTGGGTTGGTGTCTCACTTGCGGCACCATTCCCTTGGATCTTATCTTCTTCCAGTAAGTTCCCCATCTGATGAACCCTGGATGAGTACCTTCAGCACCAGGTGGCTTTCAGACTCAGTGGAGGAGTCTCTCGCCAGATACAGTACTCGTGTTTTATGCATTAGTCACCCTTGGACTGGACTAGGTGCCCATATATAAGATTCCACCTTCAGCAATCTTGTACGTTCTGTCCACGGAATGGTTTCCCTTGGTTTCCCTGGACAGCCCTGCTGTCTCTCCCTGTTATGTTCCCCTGAACTGGGGTCAAGAGAGTAATCTTGTGATTTTCACATTCCTGCATGGATGTGTCTCCACACACCAACAATTGCTGAAGCAAATTGTGAGACTGTCAGAATACCTTTTTAGGCTTCCTTATGCCGAGTTCACACTGCACTATTTTCAAACTCGTCGGATCGCTGTTGTTTTCACACTGCGTGACTATCTGGGGTAGCATTCAGTCGCTGATGTGTTCACACTGCACGATGGATCGGCGACAGGGGCTTTCACATTGCACGATTTCACAATAGGAAGAATCGCCGACAAATCTGATCCGCAAACTATGTTTCACAACAAAGCACACACGAGAAGTGATAAGGAAATAACGCGAGAACCTGTGTGCGTCAGACCGCTGTTCTCCAGCGAGACTGGATGTATTAAAAAAATATAGCCCGCAAATTGTCTGTACGCTGATTTCCAGCTACAAAAAGAAAACAGATTATGCAGGAGGGAGATGCAGGGAACAGGGATTGTGTTCTGCAAAGAATGGTAAATAATTTTGCAGTAACTGTTATGCTGATGTTGCGGCTGTTCAAGCGTCTGTGCTTGTTTCTGTATGATATAATTGTACATATTAAAATACTGATATGGTCTATAACTCCTCACCGAACTTCCCTCTGCCCTGTATCTCTGTCTCTCATTGGCTGATTGTGAATCGCAGACAGCTCCAGATATTTAGCATGCCAAATATTTCACAGGCGTCGGCGACGCATCGGCGATTCTCTCAGATCGTGTCTTTGATAATTCACACTGCACGATTGTCACTCGCATGAACGAGCTCCGAATTGCCTCCGATTTCGGGCATTTGTCGGCGATTTATCAAAACCTGTCGGTGAGTGAAAAATCGGGCTAAAATCGTGCAGTGTGAACTTGGCATTAGTGTGAAGCGCCTGTTTGTCACTGGGAGCGGCACTGGCCTGAACACACACACACACACACACACACACACACACACAAGCATACACTCCAATCACTCTCCATTCCCCCTCCCTTACTTGTTGTTTCTGCGTTCGGCAAAGTGAGTGCACGCACTGAACTGATCGCCCACGGACATTTCTCCACATCACAGTTTCCACCATCTCATACCCATTCGCCTCACACACACGTTATTCACGTATTGTCTTTTGCCTTGTGTCTCTGTTCGAAAGAGTTTCGATAGTTTTCCTATTTAAAACTCGACTCTTCTGTAGTTATATCATGTACTAAGACCGGCGGAAAATGAAAAGTTGCGAGTTTCTAGTCCGATTTGGCTAGGAACTATACTCTCATTCCGGCGTAATAATCAAGGAACTTTGCTGCCGTAACATGGCCGCAGCAGGCGCAGTGATATTACGCAGCGCCTGAAAGTAGTCCCCAGCTATATTATATTACAAAATCGCAACTTTTCATTTTCCGCTGGTCTTAGTACACGATATAACTTCAGAGAGTCGGGTTTTAAATAGGAAAAATATCGAAACTCTTTGGTCATTTTTGAACACGATGCTACTGGTCTAATCGGATTCAATGATCTATGCTAAGCTATGCTAAAAGTGCTATTGCCAGACCCGGAGATCGGCTGAATGGATTCAAAAATGGTAAAACTCAACTTATTCTCTCAACTGGGGGAGTTGGAGAATGAGCCTATTTCCAAAAAAAGTGGAGTGTTCTGGTTGTGGTGCTTTACTACCCTAATGTCAGTGTCGATGTAAAGTCGAATGTGAATGACTGAAAGGTAATGTCTTGGTTACATTACATAACCATCGTTCTCTGAAGGAGGGAATGCTCAAAGGTGATTGGGGCTCCCAAGTGAGACCCCTAACGTCAGTGTTGTTCCTTCAGGGAACAAGAGTTAATGCAACTGACATTCTCTTCATTCCACAACAAATCCTGCAAACCTGCTTATATAAAAGCTTAAAAAATTATTTAAAGCAAAATTGTAACTACCCCGTATGTGGAAATATGCAAAATAAACATAGGCTCATGTGCCTCTCTCGTCTGCTGCATCCAAATGAGTTATAATGTTTTGCGTGCCTGACATTAATTGCATAATGTAGCTTTGGAATGCAAGTCACAGAATATTTTAGATGTAAAAAAACGCGACTTATTCCATAATAAAATGGTACCCAAATAGCAAAATTTCTGAGGCCCAGATAAGGCCCACACCTGACACTTTCATCTGGCTCACATACTGTGTAGGATGATGGCATTTGGGCAGTCCGGTCCTGTTTGCCAAATTTGGGCCACAAGCAAGCCATAGGAAGGCCCCATGAGTCAAGTGCATAATAACGAACCAAATAAACCATAAATATACATTATCTGGGCCACACTAAACCTTAAGTCAAGTCAAGTCACCTTTATTTATATAGCTTTTAACAATACAGATTGTGTCAAAGCACTTAACAGTATCAAATTGGAGGATAGAGTGTCAGTAATGTATAATGATAAGATTAACACTCAATTTTCTCAATTTTCAGTTAAAGGCATTTCATTATTGAATTCAGAGATGTCATGTCTAGCTCAGTTTAGTAAAAATAGTATCTGTGCAATCAGATCGACGATAATCGCTAGAAATTAAGTGTCTCCAACTGAGCAAGCAAGAGGCGACAGCAGCAAGGAACGTCTCGGTTACGTACGTAACCCTCGTTCCCTGGAGGGAACGGAGACGTTATGTCGTACGACATAGGGGATTTACTTGGGAGCCCCAATCATCTCTGACTTAAGAGAAAACGCCAATGAACATTGGCTAGTGGATTTTGCATACCTGCGCCACTCCCCGTGCACACGGGTATAAATAGGCGGCAGGTGCACTGAGTACATCGCTGCTGGAGATAGCCAAGCCGCTGTTCCTTTTCCCACAGAAGTCGGAAGGGATTTCGACCTTCAATGAAAGATAGCTTCAAGTCTTTCCTATTTGTTGTTACAGCTTGGCAGTAACGACGGGGAAGCGAGCCTTCAGAGAAGGGCGCTACGGAGGCCACATCCTGCCCGAAGGGGTAACATGTGGAGACACTGATATGGACTGACCCAGGCCTGGGGCAGTACTACATACGACTGGACCCTGGGGCAGATCCTACCTAGGGGTAGGGAGGAGAGCTGCCAGCAGGGCCTGACAGAGGGCTCTGTCAAAGGGAAGACACGGGTTTACCGTGAGGGAACCTTACCATGGTAGAATACACATATGGGATTACCCGAAGGGAATCAAGCCATACGGACACCTAGCCCAGTACAGGGGCTGACCGGAGACCCGGGCAAGCTAACACAAGTACTGGGCCTGGCGTCAGACTGCTCCGCCCAGGGGGTGCTGGAGGAACTCCACCAGGGTTCGCCGTCCGGGGAACTGAACTGGAGGAGGAAAACGGCGCTCGTATCCCCGGGTGAGGGGGAATGGCGCAGCAAGCGTGACACCGGCCAGCTCTTCCCGCCACTTACCTGTTACCCAACACACGGGAAGAAACTGGCTCGACGCGGAGATTGTAAAATCTCGCGAAGGTGTTCGGTGTCGCCCAGCCCGCAGCTCTACAGATGTCTGCCAGAGAGGCGCCGTGCGCTAATGCAGGAGGAGGCAACACTCCGTGTGGAGTGAGCCCTCACCCCTAGGGGCACGGCTCACCTTGGGATTGGTACGCCAAGGCGATGGCATCCACTATCCAGTGGGCCAACCTCTGCTTGGAGACAGCCTTCCCTTTCTGCTGACCTCCGTGGCAGACAAAGAGCTGCTCAGAGCTTCTAAAGCTCTGGTTGCGGTCCACATATGCGCAATGCTCTTACGGGACACAGCAACGCCAAGGCTGGATCTGCCTCCTCCGAGGCAGTGCTTGCAGGTTCACCACCTGATCGCGGAAGGGTGTGGGGAACCTTAGCACGCATCCAGGCCGGTCTCAGGACAACGTGAGAGTAGACCGGCCCGAACACAAGGCACTCTTCGCTCACGAAAATGCTTGGAGGTCCCCGACCCTCTTGATGGAAGTGAGCGCGGTCAGGAGCGCTGTCTTAGCAGCAGGAACTTAAGCTCAACTGAGTCCGCGGCTCAAAGGGATCCCTCTGAAGCCCAGCCAGGACAATAGAGAGATCCCAGGGGGGCATCAGGGTGGCCTAGGAGGGTTCAACCTCCTGGCACCCCTCAGGAACCTCACGAGATCGTGCTTTCCCAGGGACCGGCCATCCACTGCATCGTGATGGGCCGCAATAGCAGCCACATACACCTTCAAGGTGGAGGGTGACAGCCTACGCTCCAACCTTTCTTGCAGGAAAGAAACACTACTCAATCGTGCATCTTCGGGGGTCTTCTCGGCGAGAAGAACACCAGTTCGCGAACAACTCCACTTCAGTGCATAGGCTTGCCTTGTTGAAGGAGCTCTAGCCTGAGTGATGGTCTCTACCACAGTCCGTGGGAGACCGCTTAAGTCTGCCGCGTCCCGTCCAGGAGCCACACGTGGAGGTTCCACAGATCTGGACGCGGTGCCATATGGTGCCAAGCCCCTGAGAAAGGAGGTCCTACCTCAGGGATGCGCCAGGGAAGAGCTGTCGCAAGGAGTATGAGTTCGGGAAACCAGGTCCGGGTGGGCCAGTATGGCGCGACCACAGGACCTGCTCCTCGTCTTCCCTGACCTTGCACAGTGTCTGTGCAAGCAGGCTCATTGGGGAAACGCATACTTGCGCAGAGCCCAGGCCAGCTGTGTGCCAGTGTGTCCGTGCCGAGGGCCCTCGGTCAGGGAGTAATACAGCTGGCAGTGGGAGGACTCGCGGGAAGCAAACAGGTCTACCTGAGCTTCCCCGAATCGACTCCCGATCAGCCGGATCATCTCGGGATGGAGTCGCCATTCTCCGGGGAACGTGAGCTGTAGTGAGAGCGCGTCGGCCGCACGATTGAGCTCCCCCGGAATATGAGCAGCACGCAGCGACTTGAGCCGCGTTTGACTCCAGAGGAGGAGATGGCGGGCGAGCTGTGACATGCAACGTGATCGTACACCTCCAAGCAGTTGATGTACGAGACAGTCGCAGTGTTGTCCGTACGGACCAACACGTGCTTGCCGAGCAGCAGTGGCCGGAACTGCCGCAAGGCCAGATGCACTGCCAACAACTCTAGGCAGTTGATGTGCCAAAGCAGTCGAGGCCCTGTCCAGGGCCCCGAGGCTGCCTGCCCGTTGCATGTAGCGCCCCAACCCGTACTGGAGGCATCCGTCGTGACAACGACATGCCGGGACACTTGTTCTAGGGGCACCCCGGCCCGTAGAAAGATAAGATGAAGTCCTGGGGCCGAAGACGCCATGCCCACCTCGTGACTCGGGAGTGCAACCAGTGCTGAAATCTCATATGAAGCAACCCGAGCGGCGTGACTGCGGCTGCGGATGCCATATGCCCCAGGAGCCTCTGAAAAGGGTTTCAGTGGTACCACCGTCCTGCCTCTGAAGGAACTCAGGCAGTTCAGCACGGACTGGGCACGCTCGTTGGTGAGACGCGCCACCACACTCACCCGAGTCTAACTCCATACTGAGAAAAGAGTTTCTCTGCACAAGGGAGCGCTTGCTCTTTTCCTAGTTGACCTGAAGCCCCAACTGGCTGAGTGCTGAAGCACTGGGTCCCTGTGATCACACAACTGTTCTCGCACCGGGCCATGCTCGAGATAGTTGAGGATCCTGATGCCCACTTCCCGTAGCGGGGCAAGGGCGCCCTCCGTGCCTTCGCGAAGACACGGGGGGACAGGGACAGCCCGAAGGGGAGGACCCTGTACTGCCATGCCCGACCCTCGAACACAAACCGTAGGAACGGTCTGTGTCGCGAAGGATCGAAACACGAAAGTAAGCGTCCTTCAGGTCGATCGCTGCAAACCAATCCTGGGGCTGGATGCATTTGACATGCGCCCGTTTGTCAGCATCTTGAACGGGAGCCTGTGCATGGCCGGTTTAAGACTTGCTGGTCCAGGATTGGTCGAAGACCACCCCTTTCCTGGGTACGATGAAGTAAGGCTGTAAAACCCTTGCCTCATCTCGGCTGGAGGGACCGCTCGATTGCATCCTTTGCCAGGAGGACAGCAATCCCCTCGCGCAAGACAGGAGCGTTCCGAGCTACCACTGAAGTCGAGAACGCCGCTGGACTTGGGAGGTCGCCTGGCGAACTGAATCGCGTAGCCGAGTCGAATCATGCGCGTGAGCCAACGAGACGGGCTGGGCAGCGTGAGCCACGCCTCCAGACACCGTGCAAGTGGCTCCAACGGCACGATCGACGTACCTGTGGTGGTGCAGCGAAGGGGAGTAAGCGGTATGGTACAGAAGGCTGTGCGTTCTGAGGCATCCTCGCAAAACTCCCTGGGTCCCAGAGGGGACTGCTAGAGGTGCTGGGGAGGCACTGCGTCCCCTGAACCGCACTCTCTTGGCCGCTGGCAAGATGGGTCTGGGCGAGAGTGAGGAGGCAACGCGTCACACACTGTCGGCCCGTGGACCTGAAAACCCGGAGGAAAGGGAAATGGCTCTTTCTTTGACAAAGTGGGGGCTGCTGGCCCTTGAGCCAGCGGCGGAACAGAACCAGAGATTTTCCACCCGGCCCTCCTCCGGGGGAAGGAGCGGCGCTGTCCCTGCCATCTCCTGAGAAAGAGCACTTCCCACATCACTGGGTTGCCCGTGTCAGGGCCGCTTTGTCGCCTATCTGGGTGATTAGGGGCCAACTGGGACACGGGGGGCGCCGCACTCCAGCGAGAGGCTCGACGCACCGGCATATGGGACGATTCAGCACGGCGGAGCAGCTCTGGAGGACGCGGGAGGGCGCCCACGGCGAGAAGCAGACTGGGGCTTGCCCTCGGTCTGCTTCTGTACTGCCGAGAACTGCTGGGCACAGTCCTCGACCGTGTCGCCGAACAGTCCAGCCTGGGAGATGAGCGGCGAACAGCGCACTGTCGACATCACTCTTCTCCAGGCTGAGCCATAGATGGCCCTCTTGGACCCCAAGTGTGGACATCGCCTTCCCGAGGGACTGCGCTGTGACTTCCATCGCCCGTAGGGCACAGTCAGTCACCGAGCACAGTTCCTGCATCAACCTCGGGTTGGTACCACCCTCGTGCATTTTAATGCCTTGGCTGGTGTACTCGCAGATAGCCATGGCATGCAGGCAGAAGCAGCTTGGCCCGCAGCACTGTAAGCTTTGACCGCGGGCGCCGTCACAGGCTTTGGGGGACGAGACGAGACGATTCCTCCAAGTGGTGGCGCTTTGCGGGCACAAGTGCACCGCAAACACACTCTCCACCTGGGAAATGTCAACGTACCCCCTAGCTGCTCCGCCGTCGAGGGTAGCGAGGATGGGGGAGGCAGACGAGCCACTTCTGGCCAAAAAGGGCCATCCACGACTTCGTCAGCTCCCCATGCACATCCGGGAGAAAGGAACCGGGGCAGGGCGTGGTCGCGAGCCACAGCCCGTGCCGAGGAACCAATCATCTCGCTGCGAAGCTCAGGACTAGGAGGTGCACGCCTCCACCCGACGCTCGCGGCGGCCCGGGAAGCACAGCCGTCAACTCTGGGTCCGATTCGGCGGCGACCGCGACTCCCGAGGGAGGCAGCCCAGCCGAATCTTCATCCTCAGAGGACGATTGCCCATCCCCCGATGCTGCGATCGACATCTGATCCTCTATCGGCGCACCGAATGAAACGCTGGGCACGCCGTGAGACGGCACAGCAGAATCACCGGGGAGCCGCACAGAACAGCTGCTGCGGGAGGAGTGAGAGGTCCGTGGGGACTGGCCCGGCGGAAAGGCTCTCACTGTAACCCTCGGATCGCCCAGAGTACTAGCCGATGGTTCTCTGCTCGTGGCAGAGAAGCCAGCGCGGGTAGTAACAGAGGGAGCCCCTCCTATCCCCGTGAGGAGAGAGAGGCGCGATCGCAGCGCTGCCATGGTTACACGCTCAGAGTGAACGCATAAACCATCCACGAACGCAGCTTCAGCGCGCTGGATGCCCAGACACTGAAGACAACGATCGTGGCCGTGGACTGAGGATAGGAAACTGACCGCAACCAAGAGGACACGGCCGGAACGGCGTCTTTAAAAAGACGCGAACCGACCGTAATTTGCTCTTTAGGAAATCTGCTCTTTTAGTTGAAGTGCCCAGGGGAATCGCTGCAGACAGGGACACCCGCTGTTCGCACCATAACGCCAACCAAGCTTCCAGACAGATGATGATGGCTCTTTGTGGAGATCAACACGTTCATCCACTCGGCTCCGAAGCAAAAATCTAATGAGTGGATGCACCTGCCTATTTATACCCGTGTGCACGGGAGTGGCGCAGGTATGCAAAATCCACTAGCCAATGTTCATTGGCGTTTTCTCTTAAGTCAGAGATGATTGGGCGCTCAGTAAATCCCCTCGTCACGACATAACTCGTAGTGACCGACAGATAGGGAACCTAAACTCCCTCCGTGACAGAATGGAGAAAAAAACCTTGGGAGAAACCAGCTCAGTCGGGGGGCCAGTTCTCCTCTGGCGACGAAACCTGCAGTTCAATTTTAACTGCAGCCATGTCAGATTGTGTAAAGGGCTTATTTTTATTTTTTTTTTACTATTTTATTTTAGTATGTATTTATTCATTTTTCATATTTGTATATTATTATGTTTTAATTAAAATTTTAAATGTATAAATGTATTATATTTCTATTTTTATATTGTTGTAATTTCTACAA